>JAWZYV010019422.1:237500-421179 GCA_038373885.1 Cheiracanthium punctorium
CGCTGTCTTCCGGGCCCAGATCTTCTAGCACTTGCACGGTGATCTACACGACTGTGCGAGGAATTTTCTCCAATCGGTAGCTATTGGCGAATTTTCCGCTCAGTAGGAAATCACTTTTCATTTGCGTGATCGTATTTTTGCAGTGTAGTAAGATGTTTTTCTGTTTTGTTTTCTTGATTTACTAAATGCGAAGTGTAAATGTGTATTTTTCATATGTTTTATTGATTTTAAAATAAATAAATCATTTAAAATTTATGAACAAGCAGCTATAAAAGACATAAATACTAAATAAAACTTAAACGTGGTGTAACGACTTCCCTGTGGGATGGTACCGTAGTAGTCGACAACTAATTACCAATTTCTGGTTAGAAATTACTTATTTACAATAAAGGAAATCTTGATTATCTATTCAATCACAGGTACTAATATATACATTCAAATATTTACTGGTTCGACGAACTTTTAATAGAAGAAGTTAACGTCCTTTCAATCGGGCTGCGCCCCTGTCCACACTCGAACTATGAGAAATCTTCAATAGTTCCAGAGTGCAGAGCCCTACAATCCGCGATTCGGACTTCGTCAAAAATCTCCGGCCGAGATTCTCTCTTGACCAGCTCTCATACTTCTCTCACTCTCTGAAGTTTTCCAGGGTTCGCTCTCATCAGATTTTTAACCAGTCTCGTCTTTATTGGATACTAGCCGCTTTCGGCGACCACTTTTGGCCATCGACAGCCGTTTCGCGGCCAAATTCAAAATTACAATTAGCAGCCGCCTTTGGTGACCATCCGGGGTGCTCCGGGCTGCTTCGAGACCCAAATGTACGACCTACGGCTCCCGGGCCGCTTTGCTATCGGTCTGTGCGACCTATGGATCGTTTTTACACTCTACGGTGAGCGGCGGTCTTCGGCAACTATATATGGTCTGCCGACGGCCGCTTCGCGACAAAAATGAGCAACCTACGGCACACGGGCCGCTTTGCGACCGAGGGAAAGTGATAAAGAAAAAAAAACAGAAGGGTGGTTTTTTTTTTTCGGACTTCCACTCACACACTCTCCGGAGAAAAGAATTATTCCCTCCCTGGTTCTTCATTTTTATGTCAGGTGATGCTAGTCGAAAAATCCCTTCTTCTGTCTTCGGAAGTTTCAAATTATTTTCGTGTGGGTTTTACTAATTAATTTTTTAGCTAATCAAAAACTTATCCTAGATGCTTGATTTTTCTTAAACGAAAGCTGAGCAGTCTGTCCGTAACAGTATATATATTTTTAGTCGAAATATTCCATAGGGTTTTAGATGCGAGCTGAGATAGGCTCCTCGTTTTGAAATTCACCCGAATCGGCCGGAGAAAGGGTTGTCGATTTTTATTTATCAAAAATCGGGAAATGCAGCTAAATCAAAAATGAAGGTCTCTTTAGAAAGAAAACTCTTTGCTCTTTCCTCTGCCGTAGGCCTTTGCTGCCGTAGGTCTCACGTGTAATTATTTTTTTTTTGGCCTTCGGAAGCCTTCTTTTTCGGAGGGCAAAGACAGAAAACGGTCGAAAATAATGTAGAATATAAAATAATTAAAAAATTAAAAAACTACGCCCGAGGTGCAAATTCCGGGATGTTCCGGAAACCCCTTGCAATGTTTGGTGCAATTCGGTCGGATAGTTAGTCCGCTACACGAACGACCGACAAACACACAGACAGACAGACAGACAGACACTCTCTTTTATTATATGCATAGATTTCTTCAAACGAGTTGAATTAAAGGGGCTCCAATGGGTCGGTACTTGGCGTCGCTCTGTCTCGGCTAGGTACTGTGTGAAAACTGTCCAGATAGGTGACACCAAGTCTGCCTAAAGGATGGACAATTTTGTATGGTTTTGGAGATTCTACAGCTCCCCCTTTCCCAGGCGTCCTTAGGTAACGGCGGAAAAGTTATCCCTTGGTTCAGGCAGTTCATCAATTACACTCTACTATACAATAGGCAAGGAGGAGAAAAAAGAGAAAATATAATCTGAATATCTCTAGCTGCTTCTTTCTTTCTAAAAATTTAAATTTTAGAATACACTTAAAGTTAGAAAATATATGTATATTACCTGATTCTCTATATTTTCCTAATAAAAAACATATAACCTCTAACACTAAATTTTTACACAATGAAAATATTTACATTCTATGCTTTCATTTTAGATATGACTTAGACAATCTGCATGGCAGTCAATTTTTCCTGGGCGGTGAACTGTGAAATCGAAAGCCTGCAATACCAGTGAGCGCCTCAACAGTCTAGGCTTGTTCCCCGCGTTGTTTTTGAGCTTAACTAAATGATTATGGTCAGTTTCTATAGTAAATTTCTGACCGTCAAAGTAATATCTTAGCATTTTTATAGCGAATATTATCGAAACGCATTATTTCTCGATCGCGCAAAACTTTTTTGAGCCTCACTAAATTTCCTAATTAGATAGAGAAGGGGATGTTCGTCGTTCCCTCTCTCTGGGCCACGATTATCCCAATCTCGACGTTCGAGGCATCTGTCCCAATGGTCAATTCTCTTTTGAAATCCGGAGCGTATAACACCGGCTTTTCTGTCAGCCTCTATTTTAACTCGGATAAGGACTTTTACATTTCGGGAGTCCATTCTACGCTTTCTTTCCACTTTTTTCCTCTTAGTGCCCTTGTTAAAGATTCTACTAACGAGGCATAATGATGTATATATTTTTGATAAAACTGAGATATACCCAAAATTTTCCTAATTTGAGTTCTATTTGTGGGAGTTGGGAAATTTAACACCCCAGCAAACACAGCCCGATCGGGTGAGTTTTTGGCCGACACCTGCATGCCGGTGCAGCATACGCCGGGGCGACTTCACTGAGCAGACGCCGTTTATGACAATTTTAGTGCCGCTCGTAGTGATAGTAAATTTCTGACCGTCAAAGTAATATCTTAGCATTTTTATAGCGAATATTATCGAAACGCATTATTTCTCGATCGCGCAAAACTTTTTTGAGCCTCACTAAATTTCCTAATTAGATAGAGAAGGGGATGTTCGTCGTTCCCTCTCTCTGGGCCACGATTATCCCAATCTCGACGTTCGAGGCATCTGTCCCAATGGTCAATTCTCTTTTAAAATCCGGAGCGTATAACACCGGCTTTTCTGTCAGCCTCTATTTTAACTCGGATAAGGACTTTTACATTTCGGGAGTCCATTCTACGCTTTCTTTCCACTTTTTTCCTCTTAGTGCCCTTGTTAAAGATTCTACTAACGAGGCATAATGATGTATATATTTTTGATAAAACTGAGATATACCCAAAATTTTCCTAATTTGAGTTCTATTTGTGGGAGTTGGGAAATTTAACACCCCAGCAAACACAGCCCGATCGGGTGAGTTTTTGGCCGACACCTGCATGCCGGTGCAGCATACGCCGGGGCGACTTCACTGAGCAGACGCCGTTTACGACAATTTTAGTGCCGCTCGTAGTGATAGTAAATTTCTGACCGTCAAAGTAATATCTTAGCATTTTTATAGCGAATATTATCGAAACGCATTATTTCTCGATCGCGCAAAACTTTTTTGAGCCTCACTAAATTTCCTAATTAGATAGAGAAGGGGATGTTCGTCGTTCCCTCTCTCTGGGCCACGATTATCCCAATCTCGACGTTCGAGGCATCTGTCCCAATGGTCAATTCTCTTTTAAAATCCGGAGCGTATAACACCGGCTTTTCTGTCAGCCTCTATTTTAACTCGGATAAGGACTTTTACATTTCGGGAGTCCATTCTACGCTTTCTTTCCACTTTTTTCCTCTTAGTGCCCTTGTTAAAGATTCTACTAACGAGGCATAATGATGTATATATTTTTGATAAAACTGAGATATACCCAAAATTTTCCTAATTTGAGTTCTATTTGTGGGAGTTGGGAAATTTAACACCCCAGCAAACACAGCCCGATCGGGTGAGTTTTTGGCCGACACCTGCATGCCGGTGCAGCATACGCCGGGGCGACTTCACTGAGCAGACGCCGTTTACGACAATTTTAGTGCCGCTCGTAGTGATAGTAAATTTCTGACCGTCAAAGTAATATCTTAGCATTTTTATAGCGAATATTATCGAAACGCATTATTTCTCGATCGCGCAAAACTTTTTTGAGCCTCACTAAATTTCCTAATTAGATAGAGAAGGGGATGTTCGTCGTTCCCTCTCTCTGGGCCACGATTATCCCAATCTCGACGTTCGAGGCATCTGTCCCAATGGTCAATTCTCTTTTAAAATCCGGAGCGTATAACACCGGCTTTTCTGTCAGCCTCTATTTTAACTCGGATAAGGACTTTTACATTTCGGGAGTCCATTCTACGCTTTCTTTCCACTTTTTTCCTCTTAGTGCCCTTGTTAAAGATTCTACTAACGAGGCATAATGATGTATATATTTTTGATAAAACTGAGATATACCCAAAATTTTCCTAATTTGAGTTCTATTTGTGGGAGTTGGGAAATTTAACACCCCAGCAAACACAGCCCGATCGGGTGAGTTTTTGGCCGACACCTGCATGCCGGTGCAGCATACGCCGGGGCGACTTCACTGAGCAGACGCCGTTTACGACAATTTTAGTGCCGCTCGTAGTGATAGTAAATTTCTGACCGTCAAAGTAATATCTTAGCATTTTTATAGCGAATATTATCGAAACGCATTATTTCTCGATCGCGCAAAACTTTTTTGAGCCTCACTAAATTTCCTAATTAGATAGAGAAGGGGATGTTCGTCGTTCCCTCTCTCTGGGCCACGATTATCCCAATCTCGACGTTCGAGGCATCTGTCCCAATGGTCAATTCTCTTTTAAAATCCGGAGCGTATAACACCGGCTTTTCTGTCAGCCTCTATTTTAACTCGGATAAGGACTTTTACATTTCGGGAGTCCATTCTACGCTTTCTTTCCACTTTTTTCCTCTTAGTGCCCTTGTTAAAGATTCTACTAACGAGGCATAATGATGTATATATTTTTGATAAAACTGAGATATACCCAAAATTTTCCTAATTTGAGTTCTATTTGTGGGAGTTGGGAAATTTAACACCCCAGCAAACACAGCCCGATCGGGTGAGTTTTTGGCCGACACCTGCATGCCGGTGCAGCATACGCCGGGGCGACTTCACTGAGCAGACGCCGTTTACGACAATTTTAGTGCCGCTCGTAGTGATAGTAAATTTCTGACCGTCAAAGTAATATCTTAGCATTTTTATAGCGAATATTATCGAAACGCATTATTTCTCGATCGCGCAAAACTTTTTTGAGCCTCACTAAATTTCCTAATTAGATAGAGAAGGGGATGTTCGTCGTTCCCTCTCTCTGGGCCACGATTATCCCAATCTCGGCGTTCGAGGCATCTGTCCCAATGGTCAATTCTCTTTTAAAATCCGGAGCGTATAACACCGGCTTTTCTGTCAGCCTCTATTTTAACTCGGATAAGGACTTTTACATTTCGGGAGTCCATTCTACGCTTTCTTTCCACTTTTTTCCTCTTAGTGCCCTTGTTAAAGATTCTACTAACGAGGCATAATGATGTATATATTTTTGATAAAACTGAGATATACCCAAAATTTTCCTAATTTGAGTTCTATTTGTGGGAGTTGGGAAATTTAACACCCCAGCAAACACAGCCCGATCGGGTGAGTTTTTGGCCGACACCTGCATGCCGGTGCAGCATACGCCGGGGCGACTTCACTGAGCAGACGCCGTTTACGATAATTTTAGTGCCGCTCGCCGAGCTTATGGGCCATAAGTACGGGGTTGTTTTGGATCGTTGTCGGTTAAAACGACAACGGCGTCGGCCCAACCCTATGCCACCTTTCAACCAAAGCCATAATGTTTTTTGGGGTGGTATCTGCAACGACAAAATATCGAAAACCGACCAGCACCTTATTGATATCCAAAATACCGCAATTGTTTTCATAATTAGTTCTCTGGGCAGTAAACAACCCATTAAAGTAATAATAAATATTATTACTATATGACTTTACATCACTGGGACTAATTTTGTTAAAAATACTTAGCT
Source organism: Cheiracanthium punctorium (assembly GCA_038373885.1). Classification (NCBI taxonomy): domain Eukaryota; kingdom Metazoa; phylum Arthropoda; class Arachnida; order Araneae; family Cheiracanthiidae; genus Cheiracanthium; species Cheiracanthium punctorium. Next base: position 243,524 of record JAWZYV010019422.1, read on the forward strand.
AAATCAATAAAATAATTTGTTTTTAAGAAAATGTATGATTAAATTAAAAGCTTTTTCTAAAACTAACGGTATTATTTGATGTATTAAACAATATTTGTCGAATTAGCAAATAATTTCGGTTAATTTCAAAAAAGCTTTCCTTTTCAATTTCATCAGACATTTTCCTAAAAACAAACAAATATTTATGGATTTAACTAAGTATTTTTAAACAAAATTAGCCCCAGTGGTGTAAAGTCATTCATATAATAATAATAATCATTATTTTTAATGGGTTGATCGTTGCAGTAGTTTTACCATGTTTACTATGAGAAAAGTACTTTTTTCGTACGTACTAAATGGCCAGCAGTAATATATTTTAGAAAGGGTCCTCTAAAATGATGGCGGGATCCACTGATGTTTTTTGTAGTCCGTAAAATTTCGAGAGCAATATATTCGCAATATCTGCTCTTTTCTACTTTCAACCGCCCCCCTTTTTGGGGGGGGGGATGGAGTACGGGAGGAGGAAAGGGGAGGTTGAATAAGAACGTCCCAACAAAGTTAATTTTTACAATGGCCTAGTGTTCGGTTAATTTTAGGAGGAGCTGTACATTATCTTCAACTAAAACATTGATCATCTCAACCCTTTGGTGGTATGGTTTTTATAGATTAACGGGATATATTTGCGATTTTTCTTTCTTTCCGGGTAATATTCTTCTATATATATATAAAAGAGGAAAGTTTGCTTGTCAGTTCGCTATTGGCGTCCAGACCGTTCGATGGATCTGGACCAAATCTGACGCACTGAGTAAATAGGACAAGAAAAAACTAATGTCGTAAAAATGAAATTAATCAGATTAATAGTTTTTCAGTTATTTTAGAATTTTGTGCAATTTTCAGCCACTTTTTCCTTCTCGGAGGCGTCCCGTGAATGAAGGGGGGGGAAAACGCTCATTTCTCTCGGGTTCTTCATTCTCAAGGTCATTCCGGCGCGCTTCAACTATGATTGCGACTAGCTATGATATGAAGCGCGTTGCTTCATATCATAGCTAGCCTAGCAACTAGGTGTAAGCGATAGGCGCGAAACGAAATGAGCAGCGCGCAGAATACGTCCCGCGCGCAAGAATAACAATTAGTACGCATGCGCGAGTTCAGCGGAGACTAGATCCTATACGGTTTGCTTTTCTGCTAGAAGGCTTTGCGCCAGAGACAGGCGGCGATAGTTACGTTTCGGTCTAGCTCGAACCATGCGGGTGTAGGGGTGGGGGACACTGGTGGAATTTCTGATATCAGGCAGGATGTAACTTTTATAATGGATTGTGAACCTGAGGGTACATATTTGTGTATTAAAAATGTAGTTACTTTCTTTAGTTCTCTTTGCAAAAAACAAAATAAAACAAATCTTTGAGTTAAATTTCACGTAATGATTGACTTTAGTGAGCTATAAAGTTATAAATTCATTAGAATCAGACTACGTTATGAAGGTTTTAATAAAATTCACCGTAACTTAATGTCTATGTTAATTGTAGTTGCTAATAATTGCTACTCTCCTCATTATTAGATAATTAACAACAGAAATAAAGAAAAAACACTCAAGTGTAACCTCTGTACGCTGACAAGTCCCCTGTTCCTTTCTTTTTTCGTCGCAGCGGGAAGTCCAAGGTCCTGTTTTTCATCATTGCAGAGGGAGGATTCACATCCCTTCCCTTTCCAATCTCATACCGACGACTGGACTCTATTTGTTTTTAGTAGTTGACCGATAAATGACCGAGTACAGACACCTAGAAGGGGAGAAGCCTGACCATGCCCAATTCCCTGTACGCCATCAGGTGCCGTGTTCAATTTTATTTCGTTGCAGCGGGAAGTCCAATGTTCTTTTTTTATCATTGCAGTGGGAGGATGCACATTCCTTCCCTTTAGAATCTATATTTAAGGTCAATTGCGCATTTCTCTTCCATTGCACGGGCAATGCCGGGCCATGCTGCTACTTACTATATATTTTGTCTCCGAAATTTTGCTCTCTATCGTCCTGCACCTAAAAAATTTACGGCCAGTTTGTTTGGTTTTGAAGTTACCCAGACTAAGACTTTTTCACCTATTTTAAATCCCCTTTTTATGCTACCCTTATCGTTCCAATCTTTCCGCTTCTCTTTGGTTTCTTCCATTCGCTCGGCGGCTAACAACTGGCATCTTTTTAACCGATTTATTAAGTCAAACACATATTCAGTGACTAAACTTGGTTCTACTTCTTCCGCACTCCACTTTTCATACAATAAGGTCACACGGGTGCGCAAATTTTCCCCAAATACTAGCTCGCTTGGAGAAAATCCCGTCGAGTCGTGATGTGCCGTTCTCAACGCTAGTAGCGCAAAAGGGAAGTTGCTCTCCCAGTCTTTCCCACTTTCTAAGCACAAAACCCTCAATAATCTTTTCGCCGATCTGTGCCAGCGTTCAACTGCATTTGTCAATAGAGGGTGCACTGAGCTATGGATCACCTTAATCCCGAATCTTTCAAAGATAGTGGAGGGGAGTACGCCAAGAAAACTCGTACCCCAACCACAGTGTATTTCTTTCGGAAACCTGTTCTACTGAACACAATCAAAAGATATTCGATGACCGATTCTGATGGAATACTTTCAAGAGGGACGCCTTCTGGAAATTTTGTTGATACACATAAAACAGATAGAAAATATTTTTCCTGTCTCCGATGGAGGCAGTGGTTCCACTAAATCTATGTTCAGGGGTGGCTCCAGTGGGGGGTCCGGGGGGGCACGTGCCCCCCCGTCGGGGAACTTGTGACCCCCCATCGGGGCTATTTGATTAATTCGTCGGGGAATTTTCAGAAGAAGAAATCTATATTTTAGCTGAGTTTTAATTTTGATTTTGCGATTTGAAAAAATTAATTTTGTACTTTTTAAATACACATGAAAGGCAAATGAGTATTGGAGATTGAAGCGGAAATGTTTACATTTCTGAGAGATAGCTCATTGGGGGGGGGGGGGGTTATTCCTCTGAACGTCTGAATAATGGCCAAAACTACTTTCCTTTTTCATTCATCTCTTATCTCTGCGATCCTTTTCATGTCGAAAAACAGCCACTTCCTGCATCTTCCAATACTGTGATGTGTTGATGAACGGCGGGGGAGACTTCAAATTCGAATAGTGTATATTTGAAATCTGTGATCCCACTCTCAGGAGGCATTTTACTGGATTTGCAGCAAGACATCAATCTTAAGATAACAAAAGTGCCAGTCTATTCTTCAAACGACAAATTTATGAGACCACATGTGCGACCACTTTCTATCCGAAGCTCTTTTAATTGCTTAAACGATTGTGCATTTTGTCACCGACACCATAGAAAAGTACAATATGGGTGTGGGTGGTCGGGATGGGGGAGACAGTGACCGTTAATTAGACCAGTCGGGTAGATAAAAAATTTCGAGGGAAGGGAAGTATGGCTTTGCTTACACAAGCAAATGGGGGATGTTCTTTTTTCCAGAAATACGGTTTTTGTATTTTTATTGGTCCTCAATGACAGAATGATGAGAAAGAAATGGTTCGTCGAAATATCCCGTGTATTTTTATTTTTTCTTCGCAAACCCATAGTACATCACTTTTCCAACACTTGTTATTGTGCATTGTGCCAGTGAGTTAGACATAGTTTAGAATAGTGGGCATTTTTTTTTTCTTGTTACGGCAACATAGCATATCATTGTGTAGTTTATAAAAGTTTAATTTCTCTTTTGGCTTTATGTTTCCTAAAAAGAACATCGGTGGTGCCAAAAGCACAAGATATAAAGTAAAGTACAGTGTGCTTTATATCGTGATATTTTTGATAATGATTATGTTAAAAAAAAAAAAAAAAAAAAAAACATAGGATAACTAAGCATTCAGATCTTCATAAACAAAATCAACTGGCGCCTGTTTAAGTAAGTTATATGTAAATTACATTCATATATATTTTTTAATTGTGTTTAAAAGCTTTAATTAATATATGTTATTATTAAAAATATGGTCAGTTTATTTCTCATAAAGCATTGAATTATATATTCTAAGCACTTGTTTTTTGTTATGTATTTGTACAAATATACTATGCCCAAGGGCGGATCCAGAAATATTTTTCAGGAAGTGTGCAAAGCTTGAATACCAATTCAGAATTGCATGAACATGCAATTTTATTTGAAGTGTATTTTTACTAGTGTAAATATTTTCCTCTCGGGGAATTCGCGCCCCTGTGCCCTCGCCCTAAAACCACCCTTGCCCCTCACCCCCCTTATAAAAAAGAATTGAAACTATTTTGAGCACAAATTTTGAATGACCACATTCTGTGTTATTTAAAAGTAAAAATAATTTTAAAATAAGACACATATTTCAAAAACTGAGTCACTTGTTCTGTCTCAGAAATTTTAAAATACTACTTTAAAGTTTATTTATTAACAGCATTTTAATGATACATATATATCATTAAATGTCCTTAGACATGGATGCTCGTAATGGTTTGGAGTGCACTTTTAATCATGGCTGCGGACCCAGAGTCATAACTTTTTGAGTTGAATCTGGAGTAGAAGTCGGACTTTTTGACCTCACATTCTGATTCTATGAAATGTTGTACAACATTATTGTATTTTAAATTATATTAACTGTCTGAGTACTTTATAAATAAATCTAAATTTTCTCCTAATTGGTCTTTTAAACACTATGAGTACTTTTAAATGTGCTCTTGCTTTTAAACCATTGATAAGTAACATGTTGTCCACCCCATTATATGTCATTCCCGCTAAATTACAGGACAGGATATACATTTTAAAAATATATTCTTTCGTTGCAGTTTCGATTTTTTTTTTGGTATATTTATCAAATACGATTTAGTAATTGGAGTGAGGAAGAAAGGTATGTCTTTATAAACTTTCAAATTGCATTAATGCAAATTTAAATTAAACACAGATTTAATGTAATTGTATGTAAATTAACAGTATTTTAATTCACAAGTCAAAAGCTTTTGTGTTATAAATGTAAAATAAAATTTCCCATTGTATTACTTTTATTCATAGAGCTACAAAATTTATAAGTCTTAATTGATATTTTTTAAAGAGATTTACGACTCGGGCGATAAGAAATTTCGGATTTTGTTTACTACGGAAACTTTATAAAATGTATATTTAATTGTGTAATAATTTGCCATGACAAAATATTTATAGAATTATTTTACAGTTCATCATCTCTGGCATTCAAAATATGTATAAACCTATGAATATTTAAACGCTTTAACTAAAAATTTTCATTTTAATTAGAAATATTAAACTGGTCGTATTTTATTTATTTATAAGTTAGTGAGTCATGCAATTTATAAAATAAGTATTCTATGTCTTTAAAATTATTTTATCACAGTAATCCTACTTGAACTATTATAACTGTTGAGAAAGTAAAAAGATATTTTTATAACTAAGTGGTTAATTAGATAATTTAACTTTTAACTTCTTCCGAATAAAATAAAATAAAAATTAGTACTTTTCTGTTTCTTAGATGGCAAATTTGAATAAATTCTAAATATACTTTTTATTTATAAATAGATTCAATCGAACACAATATGCACGATTTAATCTTTAATTTTATAAAAATTTAGCAGTAAGATTTGTTTTTATTTTTATTTTTTTGTAATTTAAGAATTAGTCAAATACATAGTTTGTTTATTTGGTAACATACTTATACATATACAATGAGTGAGAATTCGCAATATATAGAGAAATCTAACTGGATTAGCCGGCCCTCTTTAGCTAAGAGTTCATAGCTATGTACACCAAGAAGATTAACAGCTGCAAGGGAATTAGAATTTATTACATTTTGATTGGGGTAAAAAATAAAAATTTTAAAAAATTAAATAATAATAATAACCAGCCCCTCCGATAGACCAAAGCCCTCTCCAGTCCAGTATGAAGATGGCTGCGGATAGATATAAAAATCTAATATAAGTTAAAGGAAACTGATTAATCTTGACTGACAATTTAATTTTTATATCATTGTGGAAAAAATAACTAACTTTTGTGAATTCTAATTCATTTATTTTACTGCAAAGTAAATAAAAATTAAGGTATACAGCGTCTATATCGTTTTTCCGAAAATTTCACTTTTATCCTGTAAAATAAGTAAATAAAATAAATACAATAAAGGTTTTATATTTGCGTGTAGATTTGTATGTTGTATACAGTGGCGTATCGTAAGCCACCGCAACCTCCCTTATTTTGAATCTTTATACAAATCGCTATTGAATCCATGGATAGCACCAGCATTAATATAAACTATTAAAATAAACTAATAGTATGTGTTCTAAACTGATTTTTGAGTTGCAAAATTATATGGATCAGAATTCAACTCTTTAACTTTTAAACAGATTAATATTATGTTTGTTATTCGCCTTATTAATTAAACTCTTTTTTGTTAATGTTGAAATTTTAAAGTGACACTTTCACTATGAATTATTAGTAAATGAGATTGCTTTATAAAATTATTCATCACGTTTGTGGAAACGTCGTTCAAAACTATCTTGGAGTATTACAAAAAAGTGAATTTTTATCAAGGTTAGTTTCGCTAAAAATAATTATTTTTTTGTGTGTCTTGGCAAATTATAAGCTGACCGATTATATTTTTCTGACGATATTTTTTATTTTATTTTATTTTAGATTTTAAAAGAAAGTGGTTAATTTTCTTCATGAGTGCTTGACTTTATAAAAAAAAATATAATACGCATATATTTACGTTCTCTTTCGGAGATTTTTATAATTTGTTATTATTATTAACTGAAGCTTCCAGGGATACACTTCACAACAATTCTTTTCGAAATTGAGATACTGTGCCATCTTTTAGCTTTCAATAAGTACTATCACCACATGAATTGTTATGAAAGTAGAATCATTTTAAAGCCGTAGAAACAAGCGATAAAGTTTCGGTATGCCACTTTACTGCGCACCTTCGAAATCGTTTCTCTCTATTCTAAAAAAAAGTAAAGGCCGCTGCCGCTGGCGCTGTCCGAGCTTGTTGACCTATCTCCTCCTAAACCGTGGGGATATGAGTTTCGACTAAGGTGCCCACAGATTCGAAAAATTCCGAGGAACCGGCTAAGCTGACTTGAATTTCGAAAATCGAATTATTTTAGAAGATATTAATAAAAAACTGAAAAAAAACAAAAACAGAATGGTTGCCAGATTTGGCATAAAATCATTCATTCCTTTGCAACAAAGCGTTTCCAAGTATCTAGAATCGCGTGAAATTTACAAACATGAGTTAGAATTACGCCCATTTTACGCCAAAATAAAAACTATATGAAATAAGTAACTCAAAATGTGTTACGCAAAGTTGACAATTTTCAAATAGTAAGTTCGCTTAGACAACAGGAGTTTAGAATGAGCGATTATTCGTTTTTCCAAAACAGAATAACTAATATCTTGAAAATGAAAAATAATTAAAATGCAGATTATTTTAAAGCCGGTTTGGCCAGCTGGATTATTTGCTACCAGTAGAAATATTTGGCGGCGTTTACTATGCCATTATAGCAGTTATAGTACACTTTGGATATTGGCTAGCGCGACGAGATGGTATCATTCGTGGTGCTCAGTACGCCCATCTGCAAACGATTATGTAAATGAAAATATGGATAAGGGTTTTCCGGTAACCTTAAATGAACAGTAATTATAGGTTGTGAGCATGTGTAAATCGCCAAATAATGAAAAGTCGCCATTGGTGGCAAGCTATCCTATCTGTTCCGTAGCTTTTATTAACTTTACATGTACGCAAGTCGCCAAATAATGAAAAATCGCCATGGGTGGCGAATTCGCAAGGTGTCCAATAGGTTTTACATTATTAAAAATACAGCTGAAACAGATGTTCTGATTTTATTACGTTTTCGCTCCTAATTAATATAACTTTTGAATGGCAACATTAAATATCATTGTGTTTCTCAGGAGTGCAAATAATTTTTCCAGCGATTATAAGCGGAGTCCGCACTCCAGGTGGAGTATAGCTCAGGACCCGTACAACACGGATTCCCATAACAAAATATCTTCCGTGTTATGAGGGGGAGGGGGTCTACTGTAGTGTGAAGTTTAAATTTTTATCTACCAATGAACATGCAAGAACCAAGCAATGTGTAGCTCATTAACATTCTATCTGATCCAATCTTCGGGTTTTGTCTGTTGAAATTATGTCTTTTTTACGAATAAGCCTTATTAGGGGACGAATGCCTCATACGAAAAGCGAGCGTAGCGAGTCTGGGGGCCTTGGCCCCTAGTTTCTCAAAAGAAAATTTTTGTTGTAAAGTGATTCTACCTATAAACATTTCAATTGCATTTTTCTCACTTTATTGTGAATTAAAATATTAATATTGCATAAATTAACAATTCGATTAATATTTTTGCAGCAAAATATGTTGGCCAGAAACACTAGACTTTTTGAGATAACGAGTTGAAATTAAAGGGAATCAGTTTGTAAATGGAAATGTAGATTACGACCAATTATCTACGCTAGGGATCTAGGCCGAAGGTGGGTTTGCCCTCCAAGGGGGACTTTCTAAGAGGTCCTAACCCGTATTTATGCAAAGTTTCGGAAAATTCCGAACGGTTATGTCGGCGGACGGACCTAGTTTCGAACCAGACACCTTCCGTCTCCCAGATGCCACTGGTGGGGCAGGATTCAATTTGTAAGGGAAAACACATTTATTGAGATATCAAGAATTTCGATGTTTGAGATATCGAAGTTAAACTGTAATTAAATTTACATATATCGCTTAATTTTATAAAAATAACTGCAATTTTTGTAAAAGCGTGCAAATTTAGTCATGCTTAATTTATAAAATGAATTTTCAGTGAATTTGCAGCAATATTCTTGCACAAAAAAACTTTTGTTTCTGATATTTTTTCTGCAGGAAAAAAAAAATGCCTAGAACTTTCTTCGCTGAACTTTTTTCAAAGAATTTCATTCATATGAAATATTTTAAGCGTTAACCTGAAGAACTCTTAAAAGTAGCTTTCGAGATTTTACAGGAACGCGCAAGGCCGTTACCAGGGGGGGGGGGATCATGTGGGTTTGACCCCCTCTCCCTCTCCAAAATTTCAGTAAATGCATTATCAGTTTATTTGCGTTGATTCTAGAGATCAGTTAATTTAATTTTAGCACTACAGATCCCCCCCACCCACTGAAATTTTTTGCTTGCTGAGGCCTTGGGGAAATATTTGTGTAATGTAAAAGGATTTTGAGATTTGTTAATTAGGGTCAGTTTAAATAATAATCTACCAGGAAAGATTGTGCAGTGCTTTTTGAAAATATCCGGGGCCTGGGTGTCCGATTATGTATGTCGATCCGATTCCTGGAAATATTTCACAATACAAAACATTATAGTGTCCTTCATCTCCTCTAAACTTATCTGGATCCTGGATATTTTAGTTCAGAAAATGATTTATTGTGAACAAATCACTTTCTAAAGTAAAATATTTTCAAGTGGTGCAAATAGTTGCAAATTTCCATACTTGGTGACAAAAATGTTATCAAGAGGGAGGTCAAAGCCCCCTCTTGGATACGCCACTTAGCATATGTACATGTATATTTGTGCCCCCTCGTCGGGGAGTGGTGACCCCCCGTCGGGGAAAGTCTAGCGCCACCACTGTCTATGTTTAATCGGGGAAGAACTTCTGCAATTATAGACACTAGATGAAGAGAAGCGCGTTTTTGATCACCGCCTTTGCCGACGATTTGTCACGGCTTACACCTCCTTACAAATTCCTCTATGTCCTTTATAATATTTGGCCAAAAGAAATGCCGTAACAACTTTCCCTTTGTTTTGGTTGGTGCCAATGGGTCGGTACTTGGCGTCGCTCTGTCTCGGCTAGTTGAAAAACTTCCGGTCAACGCTGACGCTGTACGATCAATATCAACAACTCTGTGAAGGGGTGTTCCTTTGGGAAATCTGTAAGGAAGGGCAACACCCAGTCTGACTAAAGGATGGTCCCTTTTGAATGGTTTTGGAAATACTACAGTGGCTTTTTGCTAAACTTTTTAATATTAATATAATTAGGTTTTACAGGTAAAAAATAGCAAAAGTTTTATAGTAAATTTAATAATCATTGGCCGTTTGAAAAATTCTAAATACTTATACTGATTGCACGAAGATAGGTTGCTCTATTTGTATATATTTTTCCCCCGATTTTAATTGGCACTCTTTTTTTCTGGCCCCACCACTGAAACATGTCACGAGCCGCCACTGCGTACTGTCATAAACCACAAATATTTGTTTGAATTCTGGAGTGTTCAACAGAGATGAAATAAAACAATGACTCAATTTAGAGCAAAGTGTTTTTTACGTGCTCCTGTAAAAGACGTAGTTGCAGCATTTCTCATAGATTACATAACACAAAACCGATCTATAGCACATTGAAATTTGGATGCATAGATAAAGAGAAAAAAGCGAAATCATAAACATTTTTTCTTCAGAAATACTTATGAAGCTTAACGGGAAATAAATGCATTTTTAGGTAAAGCATTTTTTTTCTATAAAAACACGTTCACACAACTATTATATAGGGTGATCCGTTTAAAAGAGTACCCGTTTGTTTTTCTCGTGACCCTTACATGGGACAGCTATTCTAACACTCGAGTAGAATTGTTTCAACTTTTTTTGTGTGTGTGGGGGGGGGAGACGATTTCCAACACTGTTGGACTGTTACTACTTTGTTGGTAAAGTAAAACATAAATGGGGTCGCACAATGTTACTTAAAATAGTGATCATTTTATTTTCAAAAAATAATTTAATTCAAAATTTTTACATAATTCCTTACAGCTATTTTGAAAATGTTCGTCACCATGTTGAACGCAAACATGAACACGTCGAACGAGTTTTTTGACATACTTCGCAACACCGTTAGTGTTATGGGCGAGATTTCTACAGTTCTGATTGGTTTGAATTCATCGATGTTTGCAGGAATTTTCTGAAAAACCCTATGTTTAAGATAACCCCACACAAAAGAAATGCAACTGGATGAGGAATAACTAATAATGCTAAGATCGTGTAAAAGATTTGAATTGAATTATGTTTTTCAAAAATAAAATTTTTACAGGATTAAGTAACATTTCTGTTTTAGCTCCCAAATAAATGTGTAACAGGTCCATCGGTGTTGGAAGTCGTCGTTCACTCAAAAGAATCCTAATTCAGTGTTAGAATAGTTGCAACATCCGTCCCATTTAAGGATAACAAGAAAAACTAGCTGCTACTCTTAAATGGATCACCCTGTTTACATAAACTAAACGGACTCATCTTCACCTCGGTATGACAGAATTCGTGCTTTTTAATAGAGTTAAACATTATTTCAATTCATCTTGTCGTTATTTTCAGAAACTGAGACACCCCGAATTAAAAAATAGTTCCAGCACCCGAGAAAATGGGAATTTTCAGTTATTTCGTGGATGTGAATTAGGTGGATAGGGTTAGTTTTGCTGCCGATGCATAGAGATGGGCTTACTTTCACGATTCAGAAATGGATTAGCCACAAAAATGGACGGAAGCATTATGTTCATCTTTCCACATATTTTACACAAAGTTTTAAAAAAAATGTATCTATTATTCTTAACGTCATCATTCGAGAGTGTTAAGAAAGGGTTGCCCTACTCATTTTCTTTTCATAGAAAAAATTCAATAAAATGCAATCGTCTTTCGCCTTATCGTGTTCCGTATTTCGCGACTTCACTCTATCGCGATTTTTTAGACGCACTTAAAAAACAGAAAGGAATTCTATATTCGACACGTATTTTTTTTATCACAAAAAATGTATTTTTATTATCTTCTATCAAACAGAGGATCCTAAAATTATTATCATACCTATATGCGAACTATTTGGGGTAATTCACTCAACCAATCGAAAGAAAAATTCAGATATTATCATTTGAAAGTATGCGTTCATGACTTCCATATGGAAGAATAACTGGATAGACTGCTCCGATGGCCTCAACTCTAAAAAAGTTCAGCATTCGCCATCGTTCGGTTAACTACCAGCATCATGGCGGTCGATCGAATCGCGAATCGCGTGCCACATCGTCAAAGAACTTAGACACAGACTTTGACTGCATGGCACGCGTTTGGGGAGTTGTTCGACCGGGTAGTTATAGCGAACGATAGCAACGGCTGCGCTTTTTCAGCACTGAGCAGTCTATTCAGTTGTTCTTCTATATCGATTTCTCAAAAATGCGGTTATTTCACTTTCGTGGTTATGATTCCAGTCAAATATTCGAACATTTTCAATGCTCACGCTCACTTTTTTCCAACGAAAATGGATCAAAGCAATTCAAAATAAAAAAGGAAATGGACCGAAACACGTGACTCAACTTGGGAACGTAAATCATTTGTAAAAAAGGCATTGTGAAGAACCCAATCGAAACAGACAGGTGCGTTGACACAGTTTTCATAATTCATTATAATATATAGAACGGTTCAACTAAAAGAAGACCACGTTAAAAACTTAAAATTCCATTTACAAAATGATCTCTTCTCTATCCTGTTGTGACTGATCTTTTTACGAATCTTCTTCGCCAATGTTTTACGCCACCACCTTTTATCCTACTTGGGCCTTTCCAATACTATTGATGGTTTTTCCAAGGCGTTGATGCATTACCGCCGAAAAAAAGTAAATGTTGACATTGAATTTTTCTGGCTTTCTTGTTTCTTCCCACTGCAAGCAAAAGTCTGAATAGAAGGAAGACATCCAATTTCACTCATTTATTTACAGCCCTGAACATTACTTTAGACACATCCATTCCTCCAGCGTATATATACAGTACCTCTCAAAAATATCCGAAGGTGATCCACAATTCTCACGGACGTGCAGACAAAAGAAAGCTGTTGCTTTTCAGCCATTTTTGAATCTCATTCTAGAAAGACAGTTTAAAGCGTTCCAATAATCCAGCTTGCACTCCATGCATCCCGAACGTCCAAAACTTTCCTTTCGAAAGAGAAATTCCGAAACCAACTGCCTTAATCAGGATCGATCAGTAAAGTCTCTCAGTTGGATTAGAAGAATAGGATTAGAACTAAAAGGATTTCCGACTTATTTAGCATTCTAAATGGAAAATCCCTTTCACAGTGGACCCTTTATTTCTATTTTGAAACCTTGCTTTCTGGCCACAAGAAAAGACGCATTTTGCAATACTCCCATTTGGAAGGGTTCCATTTAAATAATGTACCCATACGACGGATAGATTTTTGAACCCATGAGCGCCTGGACCTTTTTCATCCCATTGTCCAGTTTATGAAGATGCCAGACGTGATCCATGTATTTCCGACATTCGTGGATAAGAAGAGTATATATATACTTTTTTTTTGTAAAAATAAAGAATAAAATAGTGAAAGATTCGCAGTTTACTTTGTTATCGATGAGTATTTTTGGGAATCCAGTGGATTGTTCGAAAAACCAGGATTGGAAAATAAATGAATGCTTATGTATTTTTGCGACCGTCTTCAAAAAGGACGCTGGGTTTAACTGGGTTAATTAACCGCACCTTTAAAAGGGATGCCTAAATGTCATTTTCAAACGAATAGAAAAATATTTAGTGCATCGGACTTTAGAGTTTTTTCAAGGGCTTGACAAATACGAATATTTTGTTAGATAAACATATAATACGGCTTTTTAACACATTCAAAGAGGGCGAGTTTCACATCTTTTTCTACATCTTTCTTTAATTAAAGTGCTCTCACTTTATTTTATTTCGAATGTTCATGAGTGGCGACGAATTATTTCACTGTGGGCGTGTTAACAGAAAATTATATTCTAAACGGCTTGCAAGTTAAATGGCAAAAACAGGTGTCATTTTAATCCCATGAACTAACTGTACGACGGAAATAACATGACGAAGGATATAAAGCCTACCACTAGAAGGAGGCTCCAGTTAACGCCTTCAATGCGGTCTGAAAGACTGGCGTAGGCAAAAGAGTTCAAAACCTGGACTACAGAGGATTACGAAAGGTTAAATTTATACTTTAGTATCCATATTTATATAATAAAACTTATTTGTAAGCATTAATTAATAAATCCTTATACTATTAAACGCGGAATGTCAGTATATATGTATGTTTGCACGAGCGAGCTCGAAAACGGCTCTAACGATTTTCTTAAAATTTCGTATGTGGTTTTTTTTCGGGGGGGGGTCAAGGATACGATTGCGCTTGCTCACGTGACTGAGAAAACACTCTGAACCACTCAAAATGTAAAATTTTCGTTTTGGACGGTAGCGCCATCTATTGATCGTTTGGGAAACACAGTTGATGCGATCTTCGTAAAAGGAACTCTTAAATAACTTTGGGGCGCATTGAAAAATAGACGTCATCGATATATAGCAGTCAAAATTAATTTCTCAAAGAAGCAAAATAAATGGAACTTGATATCCAGTACACACACAATACACCTTTCAGCTACATCAGTTTTTTAGAATAAAAACGTTAATTTTATTTAACTAGGGGCGAAGGCCATTAGACTCGCTACGCTTGCTTTTCGTATGAGGGATTCGGTCCCTAATAAGGCTTATTCGTAAAAAAGGCATAATTCCAACAGACAAAACCCAAAGATTGGATCACACAGAATGTTACCGAGCAACACACTGCTTGGTTTTTGCATATTCCTTGGAACATGAAATTTAAACTTCACACTATGGAACCTATGGAAACCCTTGGGTATTTGCCACCTATGGCGATATTTCATAATTTGGCGACTTACGTATATGTATAGTTAATAATTAGTTCTAAGAAAACAGTACTTCATATGTTTTATTTGAATAAACGACGGAACAGCTACGATAGCTTGATACCAATGGCGACTCTTCCTTATTTGACGATTTGCACATTCTCATAACCTATAATTACTGCTCATGTAAGGTAACCGGGAAAACCGTTACCCATACATTCAAATATTCATATACATAATCCTTTGCATATCGGCGTATTTAGGTATAGCCATTTGAAGGCGAGGTATAGCCATTTGAAGTTCGCTAATTTTGGCGATCTAGGAATAAAATGTTTATAACCAAATTTTAATTATAACAGAAAGTAAATCGCGCCAAATGACATCTATTGGCACCAATAGCCCACGTACCAAGCAGCCAAGTCGTCGGGTATATAGAACTGCAGATACGGGAGGCGCCGTTTATATTGTCATTGGATAGGGCGGCAGGGGGCGCTATTTTGATTTAACCAAACGTGCTTTTAACTATGTTCCAATTGAGCGAGAATTATGAATCTTGGTGGGTGTTTAGGTCTTGCAACAAGGATGGATTTATATTTTGTTGGCCATTGTCAGACCAATGGTACGCGAGTTATAGCCATTTGAATTTCGCCAATTTGGGCGATCTAGGTTTAAAAGGTTTATAACCAAATTTTATTTATAACCGAAAGTAAATCGCGCTAAATGACATCTATTGTCATTGGATAGTGCGGTAGGGGGCGGTATTTTGATTTAACCAAACGTGGTTTTAACTATGTTCCATTTGAGCTAGAATTATGAAACTTGGTGGGTGTTTAGGTCTTGCTCAGACCGTTCTTTTGATACTTTGTTGGACATTGTCGGACTACGGACTAATAGCTCGCGAGTTATAGCCATTTGAAGTTCGCCAATGTTGGCTAAAATGCCAGTTTAAACACTTCACTTTATTTTATCGAAAAAAAAACGGGCTCTTTTCTGAACACGCGAACGTTCTTCTAGTGTTCTGAACACCGGAAAAGACCGTGCAAGACCGCCGGAATCATAGATGGCAAGATAGCGGTGGATTTTACCCTTTATGGGCGTTAAGTGTACGGAGACGCCGAGATCTCTTTACTGCGACGAACACTATTTTTAACTATGTTCCAATATATCCAAAATTATGAAACTTGGTGGGTGTTAAGGTGTTGCCACAAGGTATGGATTTCATTTTTTTGGCGATTGTCGGAAAAATGGTTCGCGAGGTATAGCCATTTGAAGTTCGCTAATTTTGGCGAACTAGGAATAAAATATTTATAACCAAATTTTAATTATAACCGAAAGTATATCGCGCCAAATCACATGTATTGGCACCAATAGCCTACGTACCAAGCGGCTAAGTCGTCGGGTATATAGAACTGGAGATACGGGAGGCGCCGTTTATATTGTCATTGTATAGGGCGGCAGGGGGCGGTATTTTGATTTAACGAAACGTTCTTTTAACTATGTTCCAATTGAGCGAGAATTATGAATCTTGGTGGGTGTTTAGGTCTTGCCACAAGGATGGATTTTATTTTGTTGGCCATTTTCGGACCAATGGTTCGCGAGTTTTAGACATTTGAATTCCGCCAATTAGGGCGATCTAGGTATAAAATGTTTATAACCAAATTTTAATTATAACCGAAAGTAAATCGTGCCAAATGACATCTATTGGCACCATTAGCCCACGTACCAAGCGGCTAAGTCGTCGGGTATATAGAACTGGAGATATGGGAGGTGAGGTTTATAATGTCATTGGATAGTTCGGCAGGGGGCGGTATTTTGATTTAACCAAACGTGGTTTTAACTATGTCCCAATTCAGCTAGAATTATGAAACTTGCTGGGTGTTTAGGTCTTGCCACAAGAATTGATTTTTATCTTGTTGGCCATTTTCGGACCAATGGTTCGCGAGTTTTAGCCATTTGAATTTCGCCAATTTGGGCGATCTAGGTATAAAATGTTTATAACCAAATTTTAATTATAACCGAAAGTAAATCGCGTCAAATGACATCTATTGGCACAAATAGCCAACGTACCAAGCAACTAAGTCGTCGGGTATATAGAACTGGAGATATGGGAGGTGAGGTTTATATTGTCATAGGATAGTGCGGCAGGGGGCGGTACTTTGATTTAACCAATCGTGGTTTTAACTATGTTCCATTTGAGCTAGAATTATGAAACTTGGTGGGTGTTTAGGTCATGCTCAGACCGTTCTTTTGATACTTTGTTGGACATTGTCGGTCTACGGACTAATAGCTCGCGAGTTATAGCCATTTGAAGTTCGCCAATGTTGGCTAAAATGCCAGTGTAAACACTTCACTTTATTTTATCGAAAAAAAAAACGGGCTCTTTTCTAAACACGTTAACGTCAACTAGTGTTCCGAACACCGGAAAAGACCGTGCAAGGCCGCTGGAATCATAGATGGAAAGATACGGTTGTATTTTACCCTTTATGGGCGTTAAGTGACGGAGACGCCGAGATTTCTTTACTGCGACGAACACTATTTTTAACTATGTTCCAATATAGCGAAAATTATGAAACTTGGTGGGCGTTAAGGTGTTGCCACAAGGTATGGATTTTATTTTAATGGCCATTGTCGGAAAAATGGTTCGCGAGTTTTAGACATTTGAATTCCGCCAATTAGGGCGTTCTAGGTATAAAATATTTATAACCAAATTTTAATTATAAACGAAAGTATATCGCGCCAAATCACATGTATTGGCACCAATAGCCTACGTACCAAGCGACTAAGTCGTCGGGTATATAGAACTGGAGATACGGGAGGCGCCGTTTATATTGTCATTGTATATTGCGGCAGGGGGCGGTATTTTGATTTAACCAAACGTGCTTTTAACTATGTTCCAATTGAGCGAGAATTATGAATCTTGGTGGGTGTTTAGGTCTTGCCACAAGGATGGATTTTATTTTGTTGGCCATTTTCGGACCAATGGTTCGCGAGTTTTAGACATTTGAATTCTGCCAATTTGGGCGATCTAGGTATAAAATGTTTATAACCAAATTTTAATTATAACCGAAAGTAAATCGCGTCAAATGACATCTATTGGCACAAATGGCCAACGTACCAAGCAACTAAGTCGTCGGGTTTAACTCTTTAGCTCCCAGGCCCAAGGAAATTTCATATCCGTTGGTACCCTAGAGAAATAGCCGGAAAATGCCTCTCCCCTATCTAACGAAAGCGAGCTCATTCATTACAAATTTTTGACAATCGGGAACTTCCCTTTTTGAAGGGGCGAGAGACTTCCTACTGTGATAATCCAAAGTCGTCTAATGAAGGTCTAATGTAACTGCTTTTAACAACAGATTGACATTGGAATGTAACTTGTAGTGTACTTGGAGCTCACTTTCTAAGTATGAACGTTCAAGAAAATAAA
Source organism: Cheiracanthium punctorium (assembly GCA_038373885.1). Classification (NCBI taxonomy): domain Eukaryota; kingdom Metazoa; phylum Arthropoda; class Arachnida; order Araneae; family Cheiracanthiidae; genus Cheiracanthium; species Cheiracanthium punctorium. Next base: position 261,631 of record JAWZYV010019422.1, read on the forward strand.
TAAATGCAATCTGTCTTGAAATGCGAAAATTTATGTATGTGTGTATGTAAAGGAGTCACTTTATTAGAGTGGTCTTGAAGCATGAAGCACAGAATTGTTTAATGCCATAATTTAAATAATGATGGTTTAGATAGGAGTTTTCCTTTCTTTCGCCCTCTCGTTTGCGCAATCACAGAAACAACCTCCCCCCTCCCCCTCAGTGATAATAGACAATGCTTAGTGCAGTTTTCCATTTCTCAAACTAATCAAAAAAGCGCTAATTTTACAAATGCCTATCAAGTAGTTATAAGTTTTTGTGAATGTACTGTGAATAATTATAATTTTAAGTAACTATGAATAATTACGTAAAATTAAATATCAAACATTTATGTTAAATCGTCAGGTTATGCTATTAGTTTATTATACTTAGTTTTTTATGAAATGTAAGAAAATAATCTAACGTTATTGAAACAATTCAGTTTGTGAATATCTATAAAAAAAAAAATATTATAAATGAATTTTGTAAATTGCATTTTTCTCGTTAATTAGTTGACACTTATTTATTTACTTTAAATTATCAATCAATTTTTATTCTTGTATTGATTTTGCAATAGATTTGATCAGTAATTGCGTATATTTTCTTATTTAAAAAAAATGTTTTAAAAGGGCTCAGATTCTATTTCACAATTTTAAAATTATGAAATGATTATCATCAATGCCAAATATCAATACAAAATAGTTTACACTGTTATCAGTATACTTTATCTAAAAGCACGTTTTGCATAAGCATATTTTGCAAATATCACACTCCCATGAGCTTTGAACAAAATGTCCCATTTTCGTTTTTACATTGCTTTTACGGCATTTGAGGCAAGTTTTTTTACTCCCATTAATTTTTATCCTCTTATGCTCATATTCATAAAATCCTTCAGTTACGGAAATATCTCTTTTTCTAGAAGAAAAGTTTCTCACTAATTGTTCAATGAATTTCATTTTAAAATCACGCAAAGTAGGTGGTTTTCGTTCTTCTGGAAAGTTCGTCACCCTCATGATTATAAAGGAATTAACAATTGCTGTATCCAGCAAAAACCAAAAAAGGTAGTACCACCATTTCATCGATTTTCTGGCTACACTGTAGTACTTTCTTCTTTGGTCAGCCAGGTCTACACCTCCCATATATTTATTATACATTTTGAAAGCTTCAGGGCATACTACTTCGTTGATTTCTTTTCCTTTTTTTTTGGTTAACTTTGACGACATTGTGATTTAAATCTGAAGAAATAATGCTTATTTGTTTTTTATCCATCCAAGTGCTGCATAGAATTTTATTTTCTTCCTTACACTGGAATACAGCTAAATCTCCCTGAGTTTTTAACTGAAGTTTTTTCAGGTCTTCCGGTAGCTGTTTTCGGTTTTTCAAAACAGTTCCGCATGCGTACATTCCTTTTTTCAATAAATCGCGAAGTAGTTTGATGCTTGAAAAGAACCGATCAAAGTAAAACGTGTGATATTTTTCTTCCAGTGGTTGGATTAAATGGCATAGCCAACGGCGCCAGATATTTCTACTTGTAGTAAACACCCAAGGTGAACCTAACCGGCTTTACTATAATCTGCATTTTAATTATTTTTCATTTTCAAGATACTGAGTGCAAACATTTTGGAACACGTAGTTTAGATTCACCCTGCTTGGAGAGAAAGGATTTTGCCAGATCGTACCTGATGCCGAAAAGGCGCTTTTTAAATCAGTTACAATTAGTTATTCTGTTTTGGAAAAACAAATAATCGGTAATTCTAAACTCCTGTTATCTAAGAGAACTTACTATTTGAAAATTGTCAACTTTGTGTGACAGACTTTCACTTATTTATTTCACATACTTTTTAATTTGGCGTAAAATTTGTGTAATTCTACTTCATATTTCTCAATTTCATGCGATTCTACATACTTGGAATTGCTTTGTTGAAAAGGCATGAATGATTTTATGCAGAATGATTTATGAAAATTGCCAAACCTGGCAACCTTAATGCTTATTTTTTCCCCGTTTTTTATTAATATCTTCTAAAGTAATTGGAATTTTGAAATTTAAGTCAGCTTATCGGCTTCCCCGGAATTTTTTTAATCCGTGGACTCCTCCGTCGAAACTAGGGATGGACGCGAGACGAAAAGTAAGCGTCTCGCGTCTCGCAAAATAGCCTAAAAGCTTGTCTCGTCTCGCAAAAATCCCTATATCGTAATGTTAAAAATGTGTGTCTCGTCTCGCAAACAAGCTGTAAATCTCTCTCTCGTCTCGCAAAAAAGTCATCTCGCGTCCATCCCTAGTCGAAACTCAAATCCCCATGATTTCAGAGGAGATAACAGAACAAGCTTTTGACAGCGGCGGCAGCGGCCGTTACTTTTTTTTTATAATAGAGAGAAACTGTCGTACTGGCAACCAGCGAAAGAAGAGAAAACCAATCCCAGTTGCCATTCCGCCAGCACCTTGATGGAATATACGTAAATAATTCTTAATTCATAGTTATTAATATAAAACTATTCTTAAATCTTCTGTCTAAAATGGCCTGCATTTATTACTTCACCCTTTTGTAACTAACGTAAAACTAAATGTATTCCCGCGTAGATACTAAAACTATAGGTATTGTAAATATTTTTCATGTCTTTTATTGAACCACGCGACTCGAATTTTAAAAAAAACATGAAAGTTTCAGCTCAACCGAATATTGAAATGAAAATGACATCCTTTGCAGTGATACACAGAAAGAAAAAAAGATCCTGTGACGTAACATGAAAATTTCGAGTCTTTTATTACGGCACTAGGTTGAATTGAACTTTAGTTGCCTTATTCCGCCAAGTTGACGATAAATATTTAAATGTATTTACCGCGACGATTTTTTTATGTGACAACCGTTTGTAATGAAAAGATATTGGAAACTTCAGCGAAAAAAAAATTGTAATGATACGATCGATTCCTATATTGGGCTCGCAACCGAATTTCAAATTAATTTTGCACTTGACCAGCTACCAGTTTTGTTTCACGTAGTTTTGATTCACTGCAGCTGATCATTTCAACTCATTTCTTTTATCATCGCCTAAGCTAGGTATGGACAACCTTTGAAAAATTGCGGGCAGAACTTTACAATGTTAGAGAACTCATGGGCCTACCTTTAGAATGTTAGCGAAATCACGAGCCGTATAATTGGAATTTATATGGAGTTTGAATGGTTTATATAGGTTTTATGCGGGGTTTTGACTTATTCTGCGGTCCCGATCAAAACCGTGACGGGCCTCATCCGGCCCGCGGGCTGGAGGCTACCCATATGGGGAATCAGTAAATTGGGAGGCTGAAAAATCTGGTTACTAAGACTTTTTCTAATGATTTTTCAATTCTTATTTAGCCGTGGATTAGATTGTGTTGCTTTGTGTTGTGTACTAATATAAAACTAGAGGATAAAGCCCTTTGTGGAGACATTATAACCGGTGAAGTATAGTTATAATATATACTTAGCGAAGATTGTAAAATAGTTTAAGTAGGCGATTTTAAGATAGATTTCTATTCCAAAGATGGGTTTTATGAAACAAGGAAGCAAAATACGGCACATTCATGAAAAATGATACACTTTTGAACGTAATGGAATAAGGAAGACAAATAGAGACGACGCATTAATTATGATACGCTTTTAATATATAGCACTATAGTGCGTATTTAAAATCTGAAAGTGTCTCAGATTTTCTTCCTTTTTTTAAAAGTTTATTTCTTGTTTTAGTGTATATTGGTTTGACGTTGAGAATTTTTATTGTTCTAGGGCTGCGTATTTATATAAAGTTTTTTTGTGTTATTATTTGTGAATTGGGAAGAATAGATGAAAAGTTTTAAGGTTATAAGAAACATAGATGATTATATTCGATACATGGGATTGCTATCGATTTGCAGAATTCACGTAGATTTTTTAATTTAATATGAATCAATGCATGAGGATTTTTTATTTGTTTGTAATGAGTTTTGATTTTATCCTGATTTATGAGCGTAAGTTTTGTGAGTTTAGTTTATGTTCATTTTATTTTTAATTGCATTTTAAATGTGTGTATAAATGTTTTAATAAAGTGTTTAAATATGTGTATTGTAGTTATGGGCTTATTTTTTCTTACATAACTACGTATGTTTATGTTATGTTTGTCGAGGATAAAAGTCGCCAAGGTCAGACGCTGGAGACAAAAAAAAAAAATCTAAATTTCTTTTAGATTTTATTTACGCACCAGAGTGCTTGCTGGGTCCAGTTCTTTTATTAGTCAATTCTCCCATATAAAGGGAAGTGATAGTTGTAGGCACTCATGTAAAGTCTGTTCTCATACTCTGATTTCAAAATACTGCATCTATTGTTGTAGATTCTTTTGAAGAATAATGTTTCGGATTTGTTCGTAATTCCAAATGTTTTTCCTTCAGAATTGAAATCTATGTTGAAATTCCCTGCCAAAACTGTTTTACATTCTTCGTCTTCTATGAGCGCACTCCTGAAAAGTGATTCTAAAGTAGGGTAAAAAAACCACCTAAAACACAATATAGATTGGAAACTAAAAAAACCCTACATCACTTTAAAAAAAGCGTCACTTAAAAAAAACACATTTGAAAAGTGATACACCGCTCTTGTCTACGCACAAAAAAAACGTATTTACAAAATCGGGTAAAAAACAATGTAAAAGGGAAAACAACCCCACATAAACCGCAAGAATATAGATTGGAAACTAAAAAAAACCCTACACAACCTCTTAAAAAAATACATTTGAAAAGTGACTCGACGCGAAAATTGTGTCTACACAAAAAGCAAGGTTGAAATTAATAGCACTCTGGTGCTTAAAAAAAAAAAAAAAAGTCGCCAACTAAACCTGCTTCCGCTAACGGCATTATTTCCTTCTTATGCATATTCTTGGCAGATTGGCGCATTTAGCCCCTCAAAATATTTCATCTCGTCTATTATGTAAGTGATCTTATTTGCAATTCGAAAACAGTAAACTTTAAGTAACACGCTTTCGCTGCATAAAACTGGCCAAGGCTAAACTTCATCAAGCAGTCTGTTATTCGCGAACGAAAAAAAAAAAAAAAAAAAAAAAAAAAAGAACAAGAAGAAGCGTGAGATCTAGTTTGGACTTGAACTGTCGTAATTTCTACTTCATGATTTTCAAAGGCACGGGGTTTTTGCATTTTGAAGCCACTTTACTGCTACGTTTGAAAAGCATAAATCATTTTATGCTGACGAAAATCGCCAAACATGGCAACCATGAAGCTCATTTTCTCGGTTTTTTTTATTACTATCTTCTATAAAATTTCTAATTTCAAAATTTAAGTTAGTTTATGTGTTAATGCAGGGTATAAGATATTTTATTCCAAATTTCATCCAAATTCGCCCAGCCGTTTCATCAAGACAGCAGGATCTCTTTCGTGAATGGGAAAAATGAAAATGCGGCAAATTGCTAATGAATCGGCCCCTTTGATTACGTTCTTTCGCTTTATTGCGATCGCAGCGCTACCTATTGCGGACAAATTGTGAATCTAAACCATTCTCGAATCAACTTTATCACACACACAAAATTTCATAAAAATCCATCCAGCCGCTTAAGAGGAGTTCAGTCACATACACACGAACAGAAGATTTTTATATATAAAGATAGGATGCACGTGAAAAATAGCAGTTTAAAATCTACAGCTATAGAAATAAGACTGGGAAACCTGAAAAGTCTATTAAATTTAATTGAATGAAAAGAGATTCGCAATCAGCTTTGATTCTCATTAGACGCCAAACATGGAGTAGTTAGAAACAAAAGAATGAAATATCAACGAGATTTCAGTAACTCAGGCATAGAAAAATAATTGTTAGAACATAAATATCATAACTCCTGCAGACTGATGGGGGTATTTCTAGGCTTTTTCATCCAGTTTACTGAGTTTTTAAATGCTGTTTGCTTTCATATATCTTCAGCATCAAGTTGCAGTTTCATTTTGTACTGTCATGAAACTGAGTTTTTGTCTTCTAGTAGTGTATATCAAATTTGATTCTGAGGTAATGAAGAAATGAAGATTGCCTTGTGTGCATTTGAGGACAGTGTAATTTTCACATCTTAATTTAAAACTAAATCTACATATTTTTTTAAAAGTCTATACTTATAGAGAGAAAAATATCTGAAAGTTCATAAAGTTTACTGAATGTTTATTATAAATCTACATAACATGATATGAAAGCAATTGATGCAAACGGACAAACAAAAACAAAACCCCCTGTTGATTATGTACATATTTGCACTTGAGTTCTGCTTTTCTTTCAATAATCCAAAATAATGTCATTTCAGCATGGCATTCCAGGTACTAAATTCTAAAAAAGAATACTGCTTATCACAATATCGACAGATTACAGAAATAAGCCGCTTGTACTCTCGGATAGAAATGAATTCCATGCTAAACGAAGTCCTTAATATATTTATAATATTACAAATCATTATTCATGGTAGAAGTAAGTTTCTATAACTCTCTTTTAAGTTATTCACGCATTTTCACACTCCATAAATTTGCGATCCTTTAATTGATGTTTCAATCAAAATATTGCGTTCATTATAAAAACACTGGAACATTAATCACCGATTTTACGTTAATGTTTTATGTATTCTGCTTTCAGTTTGTTTGTGCATGAAATGAGTTGATTATGAACACTTTAATTATTGTTTTATTGAGTAATTATATTTTTTTGCCTGCAGCATCCCGTGAACTATGTGCTCAGAACCTCATTTAATTTATAATTGCTTGTTAAATGAAGCTTTTCAAAGAAGAGTGGAATATACGCTGAGAATTTTTTCATAAATATTCAATAATGCTCTCGTGAACAAAATGTAATCTTATAGCTTATTATCTTTATAATAAAATGTATTTTCATGATAAATTAACCGTTTTAAATATAATTAGCATTAAATTTATTCATTAAACAAAGGAAAGGGGGCTTTTATTATTGACTGACTGGCTTTTGAAATGAGAGACTTTAAACAATAAATTAATTAATATATATATATATATATACCACCAATAGCTGCCACTAATTATCATTGAACATGACGTTAAGTTTTCGAATTAATTTTGCTTACTAATGTCATTTTTCCTGTCTATAAAATGAACGTATTTTACTGTGCGGTGTAATTATCAATATTGTTACAAATTTTCGGGGTGATCTGCTCTTCTGGTGTTTCATTTAGTGTAAAATTCATGTTCTAAAAGTCAAAAAATAAATTTTGCATTGGTTGCTTGTGAATTTGTTAACTAAAACTCGAGATAGAGACGCTTGTATTTTCCACAGTATAAGAGTTGGCGGTTTCAAGCCAGATATTGATGATATAGCTTGGGTGCAGTTTTGAAGACTTACTTTTGGCATCGAATTCGGTAATATTTCGCCTAAAATTAACCAAGATTGGTAGAATTTGCGGGATTTTAATAATGGAGATTGCAGTGTTTGCTTTCCTTCATGGTAGTAGTATTACGCAATCGATTTACTGGAAACCTAAGGAAATGTCCGAAGACAGAATGATCTGGAAACTACTAGAAACTCACCGATAGGTAAAAATGCAAAAGCAGGTTGCCCACTGGAGTTAGTTTTGAATCGTCTCTTACAGATAACACTACTTGTGAGAGCCATACTTTTGCTTCATTGTTTTGTGCTTCAGTTCTTTCGATTGATTTAATAAGTGTTCTTTTAAAAGCAGTTTCAGAATTCTGTATTGTTCTATGCTAAGAAACAGTTAAGGTTTTTTGTTCGAGTATTGTACTGCGATTTTGATGATGATGCGATTTTATAGTGTCTGAAAAAGTCGACCAATGCGTTTAATTGTTTTCTGTTGATGCATGCAAATTATTTTAATTGTACATTGAAGCTTGTTCGACGAGTTAATTAAGTTTGTGTTCTGTCCTGAACACTCGACTTGTTCCTGGAATTTTCTACACAAGTCACAGTGTTATAAAAAATCTGAATTTCACAGACAATATAAACCTCATTTTCACGGGAGAATCTCCCTTATTAGTGAATAAAGGATTTTTGCTGTTATTTAACGGAAGCTCTGTTAAAAAACGAAAATTATCTGTGATTCTTCTGAAAGTCTAGTTCTAAAAGGACATTTTCCTTTCTCTTTCTGACACTTGCGACTTTTGGCCTAATGAAATGTCTCCGAGTCACTTCCGCTCGTCATCAAAATAATAACCACAAAGCTGATTTTAGCAATTTTGAATGCAAGATGTTCGTGGCTCATTCTGCCTGCAGTTCAAGTTGGAGTTAACATCCCTTAAACGTACAAAAATATCCTCACATTACGCATGTAACAGACGACTGAAGATAATTGGAGTACAGTATTTTACTGAATGCTAAGTCCCTTTGCATGAGTGCTTGCTTCTCGGTGTATTTGCTTGTGATAATTTTATTTTATATCCGAATACCAAATGCATCCTTTTCATATTCAGAGTTCTGAAATAAATTTAACCTAAATAGGGAGGGATGCTTTTGGTAAAGATTTTGCTTTAATGGACATAGTTCCTTACGATTCGATTATAAAAATCTCGTAGCTGTTGTAAAACAAATGAAGTTATGATATCTCCAGTCAAAGTAAGAACTATTTTACCTTTTTCATGTAAATAAATTGGGTTGCTGTTTTCATTAAATCTCACAGCTGATTTAACCATGATTGCATTTCTGTATTCTGACTGTACTGTGAATTCGTTTTATAACTAGAGACTATAGTGAAATTATATTCTATATCTTAAAGAAAAATATTTTTTGTATAGTATATTAAAGTATATGTAATGTATTTGCCTTGATTTAAAATTTATTTTTTCTGACTCATAATCGTAGATTACAGCTCCGATAATAAAAAATGAAGAAAACGAATAATTCAAACATATTTTTATCTGTGCACTATTTGTAACATTACATGCACGTGTGTGTACACTTTTTAAAACAACTGTGGTGTTTTACCACCAGACCACTTCCATTCCCCCAAATATATATATATATATATGTAATGAATGGCCGTATGCCATCCCTTGTTGGAATGATTGACGCAACTCCATTGGGGTTCTAGGTTAAATAGTTTATTTCAAAGTTCGGGCAGAGAGCAGGAGTCAGGCCGGCGAGCTTTCAGCTCCGGGGCTATCTTCGTACATCGCAGTCTAACAGCTAAAGCTGGAAGCTCCTGCAAAAGCTTCACGTTCCAAACTCCTAAAAGCTAAGATAAAACTCTAAAGCTCCCAAAATTTCCGCGCTCTTGCTTAAGTACTCCTTAGTTACTACACCTGTTGGCAGGGTGCAACACGATTGCGAAGGCGTTACTCTCAAACGTAATTAGTTAACTCGATTGTCAATCAAGACATGAGAAACACCTGCTTACCCAGGAGTTCTAAAAGCCCGTAGTAACAAAAACCACAGAAAACTGAATCAACAATTTTCTCTTTATGGAACTTCAAAAAACGTCTCCGAGCGTAATATGGCCGAGAAATAAACTTTACAGTAAAAGATTAAAGAAGCTTTTTCAATTAACATTAAATTAAATTAGGTTAAATTAGCAAAGTTTATTTTATTATTACATATATATATATATATATATATATATATATATTATTATTGAAGCGTAAAAACTTTGTTAACGTTGCGTATCCATTTACCTACACACATATATATATGGAAAAGGTGGACTAGGACTGCTTTTTGCTACGTGCAAAATAGCTACACGAACAAAGTGCTTCCATTTCTATTTGAATGTATTACAATGTATTTGAATGAATTAGAACGTTGGTTTCAAAAATGACTATTTTTTAATGTATAAAAACTATATTCTAGGCTCTAGGGTCAATAAGTTACTTTTTGGAAGTATGTAGGTAGCTGGTTTTATCCTATAATGTCGCTTATTAGAAAATAAGACATAACATCTTTCAATTATGATACAAAACCTGATTCCATAATTTTAAGTAATGCTTAAAATCCTTCTTTGTGATATAGGGAAAAAAGAAAAATACCTTTCTCTAATACGAAAAAAAAATCCTGCCTGAAAACAACGGAAAAAACTTGATTTTGTGACTAAAATTAACGGAGAGAAACCGTTTCGTAAGATAACATGTGAACGGAAATTAACCGTTTTCTCCGACAAGTTCCTGGAATAAACTGTCATTTTCCTGCAGCATTGCGGCCAGACAATGGCCGTTTATTTCAGGAACTTTTTATGACAGTGCAGAGTTTCAATATTTGTTTTGTTTTGATGTCTACATCCTCTCAAAAAGGTATTCAAGCGTAAGTCATATTGTCTAGGTCGGTTTCACAAATGAAATATGGGTCTTTACAAAACGTCAATACTGCTATAATTCTACATGTTAAGAACTTCTATATTTTTCGAGTTGTGTGCGTTTTTCGGAAGACTAATAATTTATAATAAAATTAAAATATTAAATATAACTTTCACTCGAATACTTTTTTAAAGTGTGTGCAATTTACCAGAGTTTCTTCAAAATTAATGCCAATACTTAAAAAATAACTACAGGATTATTTAGAAATTTATTCTAACATATCCTACTTTTAAGATTTTTTTCTCCCTTTTTTCTTGGGTCATTTTTAATCTAGAATCATTTAGGTGGCCGATCCGAATCACATAAAATGCGCAATGAAGAATCAACATCACCAATACAGTATTAGTTTTTAGATAAGCTTGTCCAATTAAGTGGCAGAATGAAGCAACCGCAACAGTACACCGGAGGTCTGGTTCAACAGTACGGTCGAATGAGTGTACACTCCAGGACTTTCCAGTACTTGCAAGTAGATGCAAAGTCTTTAAAGGATTTTTGGCACAGGAGACAAATCAGAATGCTTATTGAATAAAAACTCCTGTCCATTTCAGGCTTTTGAAGAACCGGAGTCGCCGTTATTGCAAGTAGATCTGCCATTTCTCCTCCATGAAATCCGCAGTGAGAGGGTATCCACTGAAAATAAAATCTATACGATTCCTTAACAAAATTCTTACGCTTCTGAACACATGGCCTCTTGGCTCTTGATTAGAGCAGACCAGTAGTGCAGAAGTAGAATCAGAGGACAATCGTCTTCCTAAAAGAATTTTGACGCAATGATAGTTGCTGAACTGCCATACAATGGCCTTTAGTCCCACGTTAAAATGAGAAGAATATGCTCCAACCGGCAGGTAGAAACAAAAGAGTTCATTATAAGTTTCAGCACTTGCTGCTTAGCTCCTGTCGGTCAGAGAACTCTCCATGAAGACAAAAACCGTAAAGCCGATCTTCAGCCGAGAAACTTGATAAGTTGTAGACGATTTTTAATGATGGCTCACCTCCTTTCCCTGATCCAGCTTCATATATATAAAAAAATATAATCCGAAAGACTTTTGTAGAAATATTACTTCTGGTTTCCATTTCTCTGCATTGTTCTAAAAGAGTGATGCATTGTAAAAAACCGTTTTGCGCTTTCAGATTGTGCTTTTGTGTAAAAAAATGTTATTCCAAAATGCTTGCTTGTTAAACGAATGAAATTTCTAGAAAATGAGGAAAGTATTTTTCTGAATTAGATTTACCATCTGCTGAGTTTTGGTCAGTCAAAGATTAAGCTTGCCGTTTGGAGCCGAAGCCATAATCTCATAGCAGTATTTCAAAATTGGCAAGATAATTTTGTACAAGATGTTTAAGGTTTCACCAACATCTCTACTTAACACCTACCAGTAAGTCAATTTAGGATAGGTAATCTTTACTCAGACTTGGCAACGACCCTTCTCATCAAGTTTTCTCCAATTTAGACGATTGTCAAGTTTACATCCAATATAAATAGTTTATTTCAGTATTCTTAAAAAAAATCTCTCGTAAATTAGCCTAGGCATGAATTTTTGTTTTATCTAGATAAACTCTCATATTATTTTTAGAACACCACTCTTCCAACTTCTGAAAATCCAAATTTAAAGTTCGGATTAAGACACTTTGGTCTTTGTCGTTAGCTTTACTCCAAAAAAATCAAAATCATCAGCAAAAAGAATTGCGTCAATCTAGCTTTCTTGGGGGGCTAATAAATCTGGAAGATCATAGTGAATGATCACATGAATGATCAGTGTGTATCAAATGTAGAATGAAATGGGGGCTAAGGTCCGTGACGTTAATCTAAAATCATTCATGTGCTCCAATAGAGTTTTGTCCTAAAAGTTCGGATAAGTTGCGCCCAATACAGTTCTTCCTAAAAGCAGAAAACAGCCTTTTGAATTTCTTATTTAAGACACATTTTTAATTATATATACATGTTGCTTATACCAAAGCGATTACAAGATTAAGGGAATAACTAACGCTATATTTCATCGTAAAAAATAGCGGCGAAAGAAGTGCAGCAGTCGATTGGAAAATCAAATAGGACAAAGCAGAGAAAATATAGTACATTTTTAATATGTTCTTAATTTCATGAGTGCAGAATAGCTTTTAACATTTTCACGAATGAAAATGGATCACAATTCCTGAAGATAAAATTAATGAAAGGAGAGGATTCTTCTGGTTGTACGTTATTTTTGTGACAATTGGCACTCAATATAATGTTTGTGTTTGGAGAGAAATGATACTGTACCTTTTTTGTTTATAATGTTGTTATGAATAAAGACCATCCATCATTGAAGTCACACATTTCACAAATTGGCAGTGCTTTTATATTTTTATTAGACGATATCATATATACAAAATAATTCTTGAGGAAAAGTGGATTAAAATATTAAATTTTGTCAGTTTTTTGAAAAAGTAATCTTTTGGAAGTCGGAATTTCAGGTATAAAACACCTGGCACAAATAACCATTGACTGGTTCTAGACCATGAAGGATAGTTGCGGATCTGTTAGAAATTTTTGAACAAAACTTCTTGGTCCCGTTCCGTCAAAATGAGATGACTTCACACAACTGTTGGGTAAGTTTTATATTCACACTCAAAAGAATCTTCGGAAAAGTGGCCGTGAATGCTACAGTCGCTAGACTGGTGATAATAAGGTGGACTTCTGAGTACGGAGTTTGGACTGTGTTCCAACTGACGAAGCTGCAAGGCTAATGCCTCTCTTTCGGCTCTGTTCCGACGTCCACGATATATGTAATAGATAGGGCATCCGCAAAGGATTAGTAAAATGATAGCACCCCCGCAACCCGCCACTAGAGGAAGATGACCTACGAAAAATTAAATAGGACAGTTAGTTTCAAGCTTTATTGTTTGCTTGCCATAGTACTCATCATAGAATCATTTTATTATATTTATTATGTAAAATACTTATTTGTTTGATCAATTTATAGATTTCTTTTTTTCTTTTTCGCTCTCTTCAAAAAAAATGTATACTCACCGATTTAGATAATTTAAACTGTGTTCGTGGAGGATGAGATATACAGGCTAAGGCGATGACATTTTAGTCCCACCCCTTTGTACCCGAAGAACCATGTGAGCTGTAAGGTGTTATGTTTGGCTATCTTATAATAAGGTGGTCACACCTCCTAGGCGATAGGACTGTTTCAGTGGGAGCAAAATGTCAGCGCCGTCGCCAGTATATCTCATCAGTAGGGCCCTATAAAATGTGCAAAAATGCGGAATTTTGCATAATTTGCAGTTCTCCGCATAAACGACAACTTTTTGCATAACACCGCATGTTTTGGCAGTTTTTTTATTTCTTAAATTTTTCTCAACGTACTTTCTTCCAAAACCTCTGAGTGTTTATTATTGCCCAGAAATGGACATCTCCAAAAAGCCAGAACCTAAGTTTTCATAACCTGGTTTGAAATTCATGAAAGCGGTTCAAGTGTTTGACCCAGACCCATTGTCCAATATATATGTTGATGATGAAGAAGTCTTTAACAATACTCCAAGGATATGTCAAGGAGTGTTCCGTTGAAAACTTAGTAAGATTTTGGAATTCAGAGGTTTCCAGAACTAACACGCAAAGCAAAGTGAGTACTCTCGGTTTTACCTAATTTTGCAGACCATACATGGGCAACCTCCGGCCAGCGGAACCTATCAAAACCCCATATAAGCCATTCGAAATCTCATATAAATCCCTATTATACGGCCCGCGACTTCGTTAACATACTAAAGTTTGTCCTGCTACTTTTCAAAGGTTGCCCACCTGCTGTAGACTGCGAAAGAGCAGTTTCATGTTACTGCCCAATATTTAAAAAACAAGGACAGAGTTTGAAGGAATCATCGGTCGCAGGACAAACATCTCTTTATTTCCATAAATTTTAGAGAAAATGCCAGACTCACTTATCTGTTTTTTTAATGTACATTAAAATATTGCTGTTCTTTTTAACGTAGTTATTTCCCTACTCATACGCATTACTTCAATACATTTCTATAAATACCGCATCATTTCAGAAAACTACCGCATCGATGCCGCATCATTCCGAAAAAATTTCCGCATATTTTGTAGGGCCCTGCTCATCAGCCACGAACTGTGTTCTATACACATACATTCCGTGGTGGTCCCATATATTTTACTCATGATTAGGACGTAAAACATACAGTCTTCAAAAATAAAATAAAAACCTGATTACAAGGAGAGTTGCCAGCTGCTCCGGAATATATTTAATCACTTTTTTAAACAGTAACTGTTGGCTATTACGAAATTCGAGTACGTATGGCGATGCAATCGTTTTTTCTCTCTTATATAATTCTTTAAACGCTTTACAAAATCAAATTTCGAATTTTTTTAAACATATTTTTCTCTTTACAAAAAGTGGTTAATTATATTCCGGGCAGTTAGCAACTCTGTTACAAGCATAGCTGCCAACCATTCCGGAATGTAATTAACCACTTTTTGGAAGCAGTATACCTTTTTAAAATATTTTTTCAAAATCATAACCTCGCCCAACAGCAAACTCAGAGATTTTGCTCTTTTAAGACAAAAAGTTTTGTGTTAGAATTACTGTTTACAAAAAGTGGTTAATTATATTTCGGAATTGTTACAAGCTATTTTTCGATGGTATTTCCACGGATTTTGTGTTATTTCTATTGTATAATTCACTTTTTGAAAAAATCGTTCTCTTATCATTCGTTCTTATTCTGTATTTTTTTTTTATTTCTAGGAGTCGGTTGCTTTTTGAAAATTTGCATACAGATAGTAGTTTCATTGATGTACTTTTTCACCTTTCAAGTGACGTCCTCTTATTTTTTGCAAAACCGCGTTTACTTTCGCTCTCTGTGTAAAAAATGAATAAAAATGATGAGTTTTCCGGCTCGTTATGAGGTGTCGTGTCACCGTGGAGTTCGAAATAATTAAAAAATTATATTCTAACTTATTACTTTGTCGGCCTGTTACGTACATTTCTTAAAACTGAAACATTTCTGAACCACATCCAATGGAGCTGCCGCATTGAAGTGGAGAGCAGTGGTGGGTTACCGGTGACAAGACAATAGTATACAAAAAAAAATGACATTTTTTCTATTTTAAGCTTAATGAACTACTACTGAAATGATACATGCAATGTAATTAATAAGCTCACGTCTCTAAGAGACCTTTCATGTGTGTCAGGCTGTCTAAGACGCGAGATTTAACCTCTCGCCCTCGTAAAGAGTGAACCTACGATTCACAATTTAGTTGGACATTAAATTCTGGTTATTAAATGCTTTAAAGAATGCACCTAACTTTGTGAGTAGACCCACTTGGATATCAATACATCAATATGAATATAGACGAGGTCGATACGCTGTGAAAAAGTCTCCCTTACATTGCTGTCACTGACTCAAAGCCCATTATAAACTTTGTCTCGATTGCGATCATAGTATGTTTCGCCCAGTAACCCTTGGAGTACGAAACTATTTGAAGAAATTTTGGAACATCCAGATGTTCTGTCCACGTCCAGCTAGAGACAAAGTGACTGAATTCGAAATCCTGACTGGAAGAAACGTCCTCCTAGAGGTCTTACAAACCTCTCGTCATGAACAAGTTTGTGTATGTTTAATTTTGTCTTAGATTGGATGACGAAACATACTTGTCATTCGTTACTTACTGTTAAAATAATCTGAAAATTCAGGATAATTTTAGCTTTCATTTTCAGGAAAATGACCGTCTCCCCCAAGAATTGGTAATTTTCCTTTAAAAGAAGAAAAATGTTTTAACTTACAGAAATTTCACTTGAAAACGGTAAATTTCCGCGTTTGGTGTGTTTTGTAAGTTGTTTTGAAAAATTGATTCTCGTTAGACATCTTAGATGGAAAAAATATTGAGACTGAACGCACTTTTATGAACAAATAAATATTAAAAAATAATTAATTACTTCTTTAATTAAGAATTCCCTTTCATGACCAAGGGTGTTTCAAATCGCATTCGTAAATGTAAGAATGGCTAGAAAGTAATTTTTGCTTGGTTTTTCTGTTTTTTTTATTTTTTTTATTTTACAAATAGGGAACAGAAAATCAGTAAAGGTGTAAGTTTTAGAAATTTTCAGCATCCAATCTAATAATTTGACTACGTTAATAATAGCTGGACAACACCGTCTCGAATTTGAAATTGTAAATCATGAAAAGAATTCCTCTGCCCAAGTCCCATTGTGAGACTAAAATAACTTCCACCTCACCCTTTGGGCAAGCTGGAACGAGTCAAATAGCATCTGGTGGATTAGAGCAGCAGACTCTCACTTCGTAGGTTTGAGGGTTCATCCAAGGGATAGCAGAGTAAAACTTTATGTAGCAGTTTTGGTAAAACGGAAAGTTACGGTCCAGAAAACGGAAAAATAATTAAACAGAACGGGCATTTTCTGGCAACTTTGCTGTCAGTCGGTTTTCCGTTTATTTACAGATATATTTTAAACAGTGTAGACAACGCAAGTACATGATGCAACGTAATCGTATCCGTTACTTAGGCGAAGCAAGGTCATGACGCAACGTAGTCATCCAATGTACCCAACTGCTAAAAACAGATTAATTTTCCTAACTTTCAAATGGTTCTTAGTAACATGTAACAAACATACTATTCCGTTGTCCAAGGATAATCAGGTAATGGAAATTTGTAGAATGTATTTTTTACGCTTCTTTATTACGTGTATCTTTTATCCGTAGCATTTATGGATTTTACCTTTGAGCAACTACTACTAGCAAACTACAATTTAATCAAACATTTTTGTTAGATTGACATTAATAATTTTGACTGCAAGCGGACATTGATATTTGTTTGTTTATTTCATCTGATCTACGTGAAAATCTGTCATAGAGATAGAAGAAGAATTTCCGTGACTTTCAAAAGAATAAAATTTTAAAATTAGATACTTTTAATATTTCTTACATTTTTCTTCATCGCTGTAGTCATCTTCACTGCAATTGGGCAATCCATCACAGACCAATGATTTATCAACGCAATACTGAGGCATTATGTTACAAATAGTGGAAGCTGAATTTAGGCAGTAGTGGCTATCTCTGCAGATATGTTGGTCACATTTACCTACAAGAGAAAAAGAAATTCACCGCACAAATTTCAAAAATGGATGTTCTCTGCAATTCGACAAAATCAGTTTTCAGCTTATCTTGCTTACATACATAATGGACGGAAGTACGCATGTTTCATATTTTTTTAATTTGTAAAAGAGTTATGTGAAGTTTTTACAAACCTATTTATCATATTTCGAAAAGCTTATAAATAATGAAAACAGGCTTCGGTACTTTTTAATTTTGTATATGATTATTATGTAAATAACACAATCGTAATTTTTAAAACACTGTTTTAGTAGCGATACTTGAAGGGTTTTGTCCAGAACTTGTTGCTTTCATATGGAACTTGCTTCAAACTAGCTGTAGTGATTGTAGAATCTGCAGTAGATTTTCGCAGAAATATCGAAGAACGGTTCTTCTTTAACGACAGTACGTAAGTATTTATGTTGGATTCTTTTACGTTTTGGTGCTGAATGAATCATCGTGCTGTTGAATGAATGAACATCATGAATGAAAAATACATTTTCAAGTTGTTCTAGCTGATTTTCATGTGATTTGGTCCAATTCTCATCCATTCATGCATTTAATGCAAGTCACTGATGAATGGCTTATAAATAATATTCAGCAAGCCTGTTTCAAACTTATTTTTCTACGGGGAAGGAAAGTTGCGGCAAATTTATAAAATGAATTATGTATATTTTTTTTTGTATCACGTTTTCATTATTTAAACTACCATTTGAATGTAGGTAACACCGGTTTTACACAGCTTCCATTTACTTAGAATTACAGTAAAACTTTATTGATTGAAATGCCTGCTTGGCTGTGTGAAGGATTGGATAGGGAAAACTTAAATAAAGCATGCCATTACTTATAATCACGTGCATTTTTAAGTACAACTGCGTAAAAGAATAATAATCTAGGAAGAGCGAGTACTCGACCGATATTAGAGGTTGCTAATTAACAGGTGATATGAGAGGCAAATTCTAGCCGCCATGTAGATTAAAAAGAAATTATTCGTGTAGTGAAAAAAAAAACCCCACAGTTTTCCAAATGATAGCGAAGTGCGCTTAAGCTGTGAAAATTAGCTTTTAACTGTTTAAATGGGATAAAACGCATCTCAGGCTACTAATGGAAGAAGTAAATAGGTTGATAGCACTGACGTTTGAAACTTGAGCCATAACTTTTGAAATGACTGAAAAATTATTATTTTTCTTGAGCTGTTTTCGCCCTCGCACTCAATAAGAGGTTTTATTATGTATTATGCACCTTTATCATCCTCACTCTCACTTTAACATTTGTTTTTTAATTTAATAGGAATGTGGTACAAGTATTGATAATAAATGTTGTTGTATTTCAAAGCTGTAAACTGCAAATTATTTTTATTAATGACTATGAATCAAGTGTGATTCTCATTCCATAAAAAGTTGAAGGAAAATTGAGAATGATACACCGAGTAGTGAGCGAATAAACTCAATGAATAAACATTTTGCACATTTTTTAAAAAAGTATGATTTGAAGTTTTACAGTTAACGGTAAGTTCCTTCTATGCAATAAAAGCTTGGTCACCGCTCCCTGTTTACTACTCTGGTCTCATGTCCTTCTCTCTTGATAAAAGAATGATTATTAATGATGAACGATGATTTATCATAGTACACTATTTTTAAAAAATAAAGAAGTTCTCAATAGTCTTTCGAAAAATACATTATGATAAACGTACCAAAAGATGTCGGCGTGGTTGTTAAAACGGAATCACATAGCCCGACGCGTTAAAATTATCTATTATAAGCAACATCACGTATGAAGATAATTCAAATTCTGTATTACATTCGAATTCTTTTTATTCGTTTTGTATATCATTCGAATTACTTTCTATGAAAATTTCAAAAAAGTACATTTCTAAATTCTTTTTTACATTAAAAATTGAATTTCCGTTAGCAGCTTTTAGGAATTTAATCCTTTCAGTAAACGATCGTCTTAGAAAGTAATTACATTGCCTTACGAAAGCAAAGGCAATATCACATTAAGGGCCTTACGTGGTGTTATTGACCCCAAAAAAAGTCCTATTTATACTTACAGCCACTACAACGGCCCGAAGATATCGTCCATTCTACTACATGTGCTCACCCAGTGGGCGGCTAACGTCACCCCCTATGGAGGGACGGACTAGTTAACACCAAATACTGGCGTCGGCAGCATAGGGCATGGGGCAATTGTCCCTCCTGGATTTTTGTATGCCGTTCAAACATACAGAATTCCATTTAACCATACAAGGGTAACCACACATTGAAGTAATCTTTGCTCCCCTCGGAAAATATTCTGCTGACGCACCTTACACTCAACCGAAGCTTGGAATCGAATCCGGCCCAAGGCCCAGACGCAGACCCGATATAATTGTTCTTCAGCCACTACACAACCTGGACGGCAGTTCACTTTAGTGTATTATACTATGCTCCTTTACAAGGGAATATTTTCTAATTCTAGTAAACGATGAATACAATACCAATGCCTGTTCATTTATAGGGCTATTGTACCACATTTACTTGTACCCCCAAAAACTGAAATTGTAAGATTTTTTTAACATAAATTATATATAGTAAAAGAAGTGCTCATGCGGATAAATAAGAAAAGCTGCAATTTAAAAAAGTACTATGACTTTTTAAGAAACGAATTGTTCTTGAGTGCTCATTTACTGGTCAATTTATCCTGCATTGAAATAAAACAAGGTAATTCAACTACTCCATTTTAAAACAGATGCTTGTTGCATTATTATGTGCTGTTTACGTAGACATCGAGTTTTAAACTGAATATATTAATGAAACGTGAAAAGCTTGTTATTATGGATTATCAAGAAAGGTTAAGACAATTTAGGCATGAAAAATAATCCCATGATGTAGATGCGATGAATATCTGGCTACTCTTCAGGTGATATCATAAGATATTTCAGGTTAAATGGAAGTTCTTACTAGTAGAATATTTTTTCAGCTTAATCACACATCTTTATTATTAGTGGGGCTTTAGGCAAGATCTTAGATGAATTAAAGTTTCGAGAAGAAATTTGATATCAAAGCAGTCACAGTGTTTCTGAAATTTTGGCGCATCTATTCTATTTGTAAATTTTACGTATATTCTCGTAGTACAATGCAATTGAGAACGAGGTGGGTTTTCTTTTAATACAGTGTGTTAAAACAATAGAAATCATACCATGACATATTCAGGATGTAAGAATATGGGAGAAGTGAACAAACGCTTAAAGAAAAAGAAAAGAGAAGAAATAAAAATTGTTAATTTTTACACTTCTTCCTTAATTTTTGGACGCCATTCTATTTAAGAGCAATAAATTTTTTTGAAAATAATAAAATAAAGTTAACCTATTTATTTTAATACAGAGTCTATTCTCTTCATTAAAGAAGCTAGAAACATTTTTTGGATTTTGATTAAATACAAAAATAACTGTACAATTAGATATAATAATGAAAAGATTTTGGGGGGTTTCTGGGATGAGGAAACAGCTAAACAATTCACAACGTCCTTTAACTCAATAGACTTACCATGAAATTTGAAGGCAACTGCTGTCCAAACTAATTTAAACCCTATCACTTTTTCTGAGTCCACCGCTTTCTTTTCTGATGTCACTTTTGTTTTGAATCTATTGAATATAAAAATAAATTTTAACTGCATTTGTAAGCATGTATTTTGGTATTTCTCTATGCTAAAATATGGAGAAGAAGGACATTTTAAAAGTCAGTTATATATATGTGATCTTTCAGCTGACGACTGGCTTTGTTTTAAATGAAAAACAATTCGGAAGCTGTTAACAGCAGATAATCAACATTGAGTAAAATTAATGAAACGTTATATGGGTCATTCTCCAGAAATGGGGTACTTTCAGATGTTCATTTTTAATTTTTAAAAATTATTATTATTATTATTTTATATAATCCCCACATGATTCTTAATTCATCCCAGTCCATAGCCGAGATCACTGATAAATATTTTTCAGGGAAAAAAATAAATGTTTATGTTTTCATTGCCCACGGAGTTGACATATCGGAACATGGAGTTGATACACAACGTAATATTGTTGAAATTTGCAATGTAACTTAATTTATATGTAAAACCAAAGAAGTGGGTGTCAACAAACATACACTTGTCATAATGTATTTATTACTGTAAAAGAAATTTAACTTCATAGTTAGGCTTAACAACTCCATGAGTTAAGATGTCCACAGGGTGTCCAAAGAGATGATGAATATGGAGGTGACGAAATCACACAAGTCTTATAGCGTTTTTCACTTACAAAAGGTCACCTTGAGCACACTATTACTAAAAACGCATGACGGCTCTTTGATCAAAGTTTTCCCAAACGAATTGATAGTAATTGTTCTTACCTATTTCTAACGCTTTTCGTGGCGTGAAAATTCTGTATGCTGGGAAGCAAAGTAGTCATCATTTTAGAAAGTTTTTTCTAAGCATTATTACTGAGATCAGCGTAAACAGAAAGCGCAAATTTATAAACATATATTCTGAAGCTATTTGAATTCACATTTAATGAGTAGAGTACATAGACATAGACATAACCAGACAGACTTTTTATTGTAACATAATAAGGATATTTTGTGTTTATTTAGCACTTTCGTATAGTACAAATTTTGTAGAACACTACGTAAACAAATTTTAAAGTAACTTCTATTTCTGGTTTGACAGCATTGATTTCTGTTTAATTAAACAAGTATGTAGAAAAGAGGAGTTATGCCGCTCCAACTCGGCTTTTGTGGCTATCGGAGAGATATTTACCGCTTGCCAAATTTAACATTTTTCGTCAAACTGATAGAGCAAACACTCGCAAAGTACACATTTCTAAGTTCCTCGTCTTCAGTTTGTAGAACTTTGGTTAAAATACACTTTATGATTTGAAATATGATATTTCCTTTTTGTCTTTAAAGAGAAACCTAAACTTTTGTACGTTCCTTAATGACAGTACGCATAATTCAACTTTCGTTGTCCTCAACACAAAAGCAATTTTTGAAAGGAAGTGTTTTCATGTTTTTATGATAGAACCCATTAGAAAATGATATTAATTATCTAGAGACAAAAATCGTGTTACACAGTATACTTCAATGAATCCCAAATTTATTCTTCGTTTAGTCAGTAGAACATCTCGAGCCGTTTCTTTCATACAATTCATTGCTATGTTTAAGACCCACTATTACCAGGAAAACCTTACCTGACTAAGAGTCTGTTTCTTTTTGACATCTGTGTTCGTTCTTCGACATTTTTGTAATATTTGAGATCCCCGCAAAACTTCTTCATTATCTCCGGATTGAACGTGAAACTAGAATATCCATCGTATAGGGAAAGCTCAGCATCTGCGCAGTTGGCTGGAGAAGAAAAAAAAAACTTGAAGTGAAATAGATTCTAAATGGAAACATGACTATGTACTCATAAAATATATTTGAATTCACACGTCACGGATGGTTTACAACGAGGCGGAGTTATGAATTTGAATAAAACAAAGCTTTTAAAATTAGCATTCTAACGCTAACGTAAGCCGAATGAATATTAACTAAAATGATGAAATGGAGAATTAGATTTGAAGTGGCACTGAAACCACTTGAAATTTAAAGTTCTTAACTATAAATTTATAATTTTAAGACTAGGTATAATAAAAATATATCATAGTATCATATCTAGACCGGGTGTTTCGATCTGCGCCGCCAATGCGGTACATTTTTTAAAATTTTAACTTTATACTTTAAGTTTTGTAACGGTATGTTTACCAAAAGTTTTTTAAGTGTGAATTATTTGTTTTATCTTTTAAAATAGAAGGGGCCGTCCATTTAAAAAAGATATTAAAACTAATATTTTACGGTGTCCCTGTAAATAGGACGAGTTCCCTGCAAAAAGTTAGAATTTTCAAAACATAATATTTAATGAAATTTTTAAAAATTAAAAATAAAGATTTTTAGTTAATTATAACTATTTTGGAGCTTAAAATCTATAAATGAGGGATCGTGAAGAAATTTAATATAAAATCTTTCTTTCAGTTTAATTACTTTTTGAAATTACAGTTGACCTCCCTACAAAACGGTAGATATGTTCTGTGTTATAAGAATCCGTGCTGTGCGAGTCACTTAGATTATACAAACACAGGATCAAAATGTGCAGTGAACGCAGTGTGTACACAGGTACAGAATAATACAGAAATATGTGTCTCATACTTGTACCGTGTTATACGAATCCGTCTTATAGGAACCCATGCTATAGGGGGTTACTGTATCTGGTTGCTTTTATGAATATTTTCTTATTTTATTTTAGTTCTTGTTCATTTATTTATTACTTTTTCCCTTCATTCCAACCCGTAATCAAAGACATGAAAACTATGCGAACAGAATTATGTGTCTTGCAAGAGTGACATTTACAAAACGTTATCCAGATAATTATAGTGGTTTTTATTTGAATCATGAAAAGGTCGTGGTGTCGTAAAAACTGCAGTTTGTGAAATTATGAGAGCTGAAAGTAAGATAAAAATGTCCTCCAATATTGACATTTAAATTATAATAGCAGAGTACCAATCTTCATTCATTTTCCCTTACAGTAATGAATCTTTTTCATTTTCTATTTAATTTATATTTTCGCAATTTAAGAATTTCCACTTTGTCATTGGCAACAACTGCTAAAAACTTTAAAGTCGAAAAACTCTGAATATTACGTACTAGAAGATAGCGCGCGTTGTGGAGGCAATTACAATGGGCGTTAGGAAAAACATTTAACAAAATAGGGCTGCACTCATCCTCGTCGACTTAAAATAAATAACTTTATAGTTATTTTTAGTATAAACCGAAATTAGAATTGTATTTACAAATGCGAACCATTTTTTATGAATGTATTTTTCTTAAATGTTACTTAATTCTTTTTCATAATGCTTTTTGTATACTAAGGCAGCGCAAGAAGTTTTTTTGAAAGGGAAGAGATTTTCAGGGAACATTATTCAATCAATGCTGAGCTTGCTGTGTTGTCTGGATACAGGATCACCCTTAAAAGTGATTTTTTCGAATTTATTTTTAAATATAGGACCCCTTATAAAATTTATAACATGAAAAGTAACTGCATGTTATTAGACAACATTTCCTGATTGGAAGTTCAGTGCTATAGGTGAATAGTTTAAAAAAATGTTGCACTCATGAGAGAGTTTGAAAAATATCCAGTGTCTGTCTGCATCAATAACGCTTTGAAAGACACCAGTCAAGTAACGCCAGAGAATATCTGGACGGAGCGGAGGTTGAGACTTTACATCGTCGTCCCAATTAAAATGGGTCGATAGAAGTTGGGCTCCATAAATCGAGGAATGAAGATTGGCATTTCAGCAGTAGGATGAGATAGAAAAATGTATTGCACTTAGTAGAGAGAAACAAGTCATTCAATGTTCTTACCTATGCTACCATAGAGTTGCAAATCTAATATACGGATGTAGATATGTTTCGTGTGTTCGACCCGAATTAACCACACACAATGAACATCTTTAGGAAAAGAGTGCGGGTATCCTGGCGAGACTATAATGCCACCGTCTCCAGTTTCTGTACCACCGCATCCTTCGACGAAAGCCGTACTGCTTGGAGGAGGAATGGACTCTGCAATTAAGAAGTCGAGGCTTAAAATAGGGATGGATTGGATTTATCTTTTCGATAAAGTGTGTAGATCTCTCGGATTATTCTCGTCCAATGACATAGTTTATTAATGTCAGCGTAAAAGGCAAAATATAACTTCATTTTGCTAGTTGACATTTCTACTACACATTTACTATTCGCATGCGATGCTTATACACGCAGAATTTTAGTTGTCAGGGATTAAACTTTCAAATTTTCTTTTAAAAAATCTTTACCATTGTTACACTCTCAGAAAAATTCGTCTTTATACACTAATTTATACCTCATTTTTCAACGAATAATTTCCGTACTTCTTGGAAGCGTAATATTTCCGTAAATTCTTATTCCCGAAATGTGAGGAAGAGGAAAAATTTCGTTGAATCTGAAGAAATTCCTTCAATTCACAGGAGAAAAAAAAAAGAAACGGATATTCGTCCAATAACGGAGATATTCCGGCAGCACTGCTGCCAGAAAAATTTCCGTGAATTGAAGAAATAAGTTTTCATTCAGAGTGCGCCTTCATACACTCATTTATTCCTCGTTTATCAACGAATAATGTTCCGTACTCCTTGGAAACGTAATATTTCCGAGAATTCTTCCCGAAAATCTGAAGAAGAGGAAAAAATTTCGTTGATTCTGAAGACGTTTCTTCAATGGATAGGAGAAAAAGGAAACGGATATGCGTCCATGAACGGAAATATTCCGGTAGCACTGATGGCTGCAAAATTTTCGTGAATTGAAGAAATAATTTTTCGGAGTGTATTGTTGTTACAGATAGGTTTTGGGGTTTAAAATCGCTGAATATATATATATTGATTTGTTTGCTGGCATTCCATAGAAGCGTAAATTACTGAGTCGTAGAATACCGACGGCAAACGGTTGTTTGCACGCATCCTCCCCAAGATGCTAAGCGAAACCGCTCTAGAAGGTAATGCATTCTCTTCGCAAGTTTCAAGTAATCATGGATAACATTTGGATGCATTTTTGCCACAACAAGACTCGATTTTTATACACGATTTTTTGAAAGTGTACTTTAGAGCGGTAAAATCCCTATTGTCCACATAAACGCTGCACAGCGACTACGTCTTTAAACTAGATCGATTGCTGTATACATCGCACGGATCCTATACCTCGACGCATGGCAAAATTTTTCAGGTCCAGATTTATCATGAGGCACGATAAGGCACTTACTTGTTCAGGGCTCCAAATTTTGAAAGGCTACTTTTCACGTTCTCTCCTGGTTTTTTCTTCATTTTCAGCAAACTTTTGCCAATTTATTGATAGAATCAGATTTTATTTTCTTTTCTTGATGTAAATACAGTCTTTCAATGATATAGCTAAATGTCGGAGCCCTTCATCAAAAATACAGTTGTCGGGTCATTTTTTCAAACCCCCGCAAACCGATTAAAAAAGACAAACAATAATTAATACTTATCCATTTACTTTGTGAATAAGAAGAAAAAAAGAAATATTGAGGATACTTGGGTTACCTGGTGAAAAAGAAATATTAAACTTTCAACATTCATTTCAAAATACTAAACAAACATTCATTCTTCACGTTTATAAACATTAAATTTTGTCAAATACTTATCCCGGTCTGAAGAATGAGCGAGTTTAGGCTGTCATCTGAGGAACCCATACCGAAACATGCGGTAATAAAGCTATTTTTTTTATGTCATTCACGTAAGATATCACTATTTAAGAGAACCTGCTCTTCCGATTCGATATGCGGTCCAGGCTTATCAAAACATTGTCCTTTATGCCTAAAGAAAACATCGTTTTGAATTTCTGTTTTTTAAACCAGCTTTAGAAGCATCCTGTTTATCGTTAAAATCATTTCAGTTGCAAATTTCTGTGACTTTATTTGACAATAAAGCTGTTTTCCAAAACCAAAAGTAAATAGCTTCTCCAGTCTCAGTTTCAGTCTCATTTATTGCAACTAAAATTTTTCTTGTTAATGTTTATGTAGACCTAAGAACATAACTTTTATAAATTAGCAGTTTAGTGAGGTTTAGCAGTAGCATGTTTATTGCACATTCATTTTATGGATAGGTTGCATAAAGGGAGGGATAGGAAATGATGATAAAAAAGTGGAATTGTATCTTCTCTGAAGATACTCACTGTTTCATCCCTCCTAAAGAAGATATTATCGCAAAACCAGAGGTGGACTCACGTTAACTGAGGCCCGGGCGGTCTTCGAGTTTGGGGCCCACTTTTCAAGATTGTACTTCTTAACCGAAAATCCCATTTTAAAGCCAATATTGATGGCTGAAGCTAAATGTGGGAAAAAGTATTAGGCATAAACTTTTAGGCTGTCATCTAAGCCAGGCATCGTGCGATGCCTGGTGGGCGAAGCTCCTTTCATGGGATCCCTTGGAAGAAGGCACGGCCATAATTAGCAAGTGTCCGTTTGAAGCAGTCAATACCAGGGCTTCGAACCGTCATTTTATTCGTTCCGGTTCAATTCAAAGAAAATAGATTGCTTCAGTTCCGATTTTCGTTCCGCCAAAATCAACGGTTTTCGGTTTTTGGTTCAGTTCCGAATGAATCCTTTTGTTTTATGTATACTCTTATTTGTACTAAAAATAGAATTCTATCATCGACTGAATTAAATAGGCCTTCTACAAGTAGTTTCATGCGACACTGCAGCAGAAAAGTAGTGGTGAACTTCAAAACAGAAAATCGAGAAGCAGTGTACCGCACGTTTTGCTAAAGAAGAGCGACTGCTAACAACACGATTCTACACGGAAATAGGGGGTGATGGATTGAGATGGGTATTTTTTGAGGCTCTATTTTGGCTCACTCTCTATTGATAAGTTGGTTGCAGTAACAAAATGATTGAAGATATACCGAACCGAAATAAATCGATATTTTTCCCAATTCAGTTCCTGTTTTCGTTCCGACCAAAATAACGATTTTTTCCAGTTTTCGGTTCAGTTTCAGTTTGAGTCTCGGGTAAATATAATCGGGTATCTTTTGTCATTTTTTTACCTTATTTTGCTATTAGTTAATTTACATTTTATTCTTGATATTATTTTAGGATTGTTATACTTATTAATGTATGAATACCAAAATAGCTTCTTTTTTTAAAATGTTGCTTTGTAAAATCGTAAAAAATTCTTTAGGATAAATTGATACAGAGTTTCTTTTCTTTTTTATTGATGTGTGACAATGTCATGTTGTTAAAGGCATTACCCATTTAGAACGCATACCGGGTGATTCAAAATCGATGTTACAGCGATGATCTCTTAAATCGAAAGGGATCGAAGCATTCTTTTAATTATAATAGTTTGTCAAATGTAGAGTATCTTACAGACATGGCAATTTTTTACACTCGGCTGTACACGTATTAAAATGCACAAATTAATTTTTATAGGGTCCTATCACTAATATTTGGGAAAATATTCGTCTGTGTCTAAAATGGTAAATAAAAAAAAAATACCATGTGTCTGAATGAAACAGTTACCGAGATATTTAATGTTAAAAATTACGATTTTCCACTTTACAGGCTGTGTTGGCGTCCGTTTTCAGGCTCAAAAAAAAAAAAAAATTAAGGAAACAACGATGATCAAAGTTAAATAGTGATCTCTTGGTTAGAAAATGGCAACAAAACGGATTCGATTTCGTGAAATGAGCAGTTTTAGTTTTACCTGAACTGATAGGTGCTGCATGAATTTTTTGATAATTCAGTCTTTAAGGAGGGGGCATCTACTAACTACGTCACGTTTCCAGTTCAGAGTAAGAATTTAAAGTGTAATAGAGAATGACAAAGAAAATGGTGTGGTTTAAATTGTAAAACATTATGTGAAACGTTCAATTAGAAAATAAATTTCAATTTTTAGAGATGTCAAATTACCTCGAAATAACAGGATTTAGAGAAGGTGTTTTTACAAATTTTAAAGTCTTCTCTGTTGCAGTGAAAAGTGTCGCAATCATTTTTGAACAAATGCCTCGTCTCTTAACGTTTTAAGAATGTATTTTATTTCTGTGCACTCTGATGAATCAATTCGTTTTTCTTTTTTCCGTTTCTTCGTTGTTCTTATTAGTAACGGTTTCATTTCGCTTCTGGGTTTTGGGTAAATTATCTCTTTGAGTTCGAAGAGGTTAGAAGAAATCTTTATTTATATGCTGAATTTTTTTCTAACGAGTCAAAGTGTTTCCATGGTCTTCGGGTTTATAAGCTACACTTCAATAGAAGGAGTTCAACGTTTCACCGTACAATGGAGCCAGATTAGCTGCATTCTTTCTATGGAGAAACGTTACACCATGATTTGGTTCCATTTGATCAGTTTAACCACCAAATCATGGTTCAAAGTTTCTCCATACGAAGGTTGCCGATAATTCAGCACCATTTTAGGGTGTTATGTTAACTACTTTTATTAACAGTGTAAGTCCTTAATCATACAATTGACTATGAAGTATGAAATACTAAAAGCTTTCGTTAGATATCGAGACTGGATATTTACAATTTTCAAAGTAAGTACGATTTTTTTAACTAACAAAAACTTAAGCAGATATAATTTTTTTAATCCATTTGATTGGATGATGTAGATAAAAAATGTATTAAAATACACACTATATTATAGATCCATGCACATCATACTATATCCTGCCCAATAATGCAGCATACAGCTTGACGATCTACGGATTGGAAAGATTTTGAAACACGCCGCAAGAATAATTTCTCATCATTTTGCAAATCCAGAGATATCTATTTCAAGTATCAATCTGCGAGTTTTTCTCAAAAGAACGAAGTGCGCTCGAGTTCCCGACTGAAATGACTCGCATGAAAAGTACGTACTTTTATGTCAAAAATATCAGAACTCTCCGTAATGTTTTTTTTTCTTCAACGGAACTGTATTTATATCTGGAATTCCAGCTTCCACGTGCATATTATTTTCGGCCAAATCTGTTCTCGACCAACAGCTTAGCGAATATATTTTACACAAACTTCTTTCTTTCTGAAAAAATCAAAAGGGTAGATTTCATTTGAAAGTGGAAGAGAACTGAAGTTTCGTCCGAGGATTTCCAATCCATAAATAGCAGACGTTCACTTCTTGTTCCTTTATTTTGAGGTTTTTACTTCTAAATGCATTCCCTCTCAGTTTATGTTTGAGAAAGCTAAGCAGTCGAGTTAATATTTTTGGGACCACGCTATCAGGTTTAAGTAAAAACTGCATCAAAAGCGACGAAACATTTCCCTCGGATGCCTATTTTTCCACATTTCCATGGGTGATAGAACTCTGGAGATGGGATTATGTAATGTTTTCTAACAATTAAAGGATGGCGATCCTTTCCAGAGTACATGTTTGACCCAACTTGTCGAAAATTAGAATTCATGTATGTTTATTTGTAATAGTTGAATTCTCTTTTCTATTCATGTATGAAATTTTAGAAGTTTCCTAGCTAAAGAAAGGATCTTTCCGTAATTTTTTACATTTATATTTAAAAAAGAAAAGGTATCCCAACAGACCCGATGAATTCATTTATTTATTTATTTATTTTTGGAGTTTTCTATATGAATTATTACTTTTTCAGGGTTTACCTACCTATTAATTTTTAATTTAAGCGTACTATTTCTAGTTCTGAACGTCATTTTTAATTATACCTTTGATTTCCTGAATTGTTTTTAATTTCCAATGGCAAGAGAAAAAGACAAACTCTTACAGAATACAAAAAAAGTGAATAACATCCAATTCGAAAATAGTAAGAGAAAAATGTCAATATCTCATCAGCAGATGTCTAGCACCCCAGGTACCTCGAAGTCCCCTTGCAGAGCCGAGCATCCCGACAAAGGGTCCCTGTCCATGATTCCGTCCTTCCCACAAGGTGGGCCATTCGGGCTCATGAAAATTCCAATACGATACAGGTGGGCAGCCAGGCAGTCATGGCCCACTGCAAGTCTGAATTCTGTCACAGCTTTTTCGCGGGTTTTACCCTGCTTTAAGTGGCTCCTCCAACTTCGTGAATACTTGCGAGAATTGAGCAATGCTTCCAGTTTTGTCTCATTAAATTGTTTAAGTAAAGTTTTGTGGAATGGAAGGATTCTAAGCACATGGCTGCTGAACTTATTTGTTTCCCGAAATATGAAATTGAGCAAATGAGCCATTGGAGACTAGCTTGAATGCACGATGGTACAATGTGGAGAATATTCTCCATAGGATAATCATGTGATATATGATAATCTAACATAGTGTCTCTTCGAAATAGCGTCTTCTCATTTTAACTCCTATTTAAAAGATAAATTATTAAATAATAATCAATACGTACACATGTGTATAATGGAAAATAAGCTTTAAAATCGTCTTTTTTCGGTCCAATAAAAATACTAAGAGATACATTTACAAGCAAAATCTTTAAAAATGCATACGTCACCACCCTCTTATCTTCTCAGTCGGATATCTACGAAATTCAATTGACACAAAGCGCGTATTGGATGCCATTTATAATTAGTCTTTAAATTCATTCAAATCTAAAAGAAAAATAATATTTCCAATGCGTAAGAATTAAATTTTCTTGATACAAAAGAATGCTACGTTAGTGTATGTAATTGACTTCTGTAAGAATCCATTCTTTTTAACATAAAGATAAATGTTTAGTATAATTATGCTTTGAAAGAATCACTCATTATTTCTTATCGTTGAAACATTTTGAGTAAATCTGAACTAAGCAGTCATTTTTCTGTACAACATCAAAACAAATCGAAATTATTAAAGTGTATTAACAATATCGACTTGGATACAAATAGATAGGACCTAAAAATTACATCCTGTTCAATAATTCCTTTATTTACCATATTCGTAAATAATTTTCCTTCTGAATTTTAAAATGAGATGAATATTACATAAAGTGTCATTAAAAAATATTTGACAGAAAGGTTTGGAAAACTAATAATTAATTGAGAATATATTTAAGAATATAAAACAGTTTCTTCTAGAAGAAAACGTAACTGTCAAAGGAAATATTTATAAAACGAAGTAATGCATTTTATTCATTACGATTAGTTTCACTATGCATATAAAACCCATTTTAAGAACGTTAAAATTGTACCCAGGCTTGTTTCTAAAACTATTTTTAACAATCGTTACGTTTTATGAATGAAATATAAAAAAATGAAACATGTTAAATGTACTTTAAGCACTTTATGGAAAGAACTGCCTTCTTAGCTGTCAAGATTTTTAATTTCAAATAAACTGATTCAAACAAAATGTAATGACGGGAAGCGAGATATAACTTCGTGAAATTCATGATACGAAACATAAAAACTAACAAAACATAAGATTTAAGAACGTTTTCAAGTTTATTTTGGTTTTAAGGTATTGTAAGAACTAAGATTTATTTTCGAAATCGGTATATAAGCTATGGCATGAAATGCGATACGCAAAATATTGGCAACAATATATTTAGTGTAAAAGTACTTACTTTCGTCTCTAAATTCGTACGTTCCATAAAATCCCCTATGGTTTATAATGTGGTTGGAACGAAAAATAATTTCTGCTCTAGGATGCATGGACAGTAAAGGACTGTCAATTCTAGATCCACAATATCGACCCACAAGCTCTTTTACGTTGGATGCCGTGATGGTAGAGATATCTACATAATCTGTTAAACACCTATATAAGATAAATTACAATAGTAAGATTTATCAAATTTCGTTAACTGGCTAAAAATTTAAATTTTATGGATTGAAAAGAAACGCGTTTTTATCAATGCAACCAAGTGCTTCTATGCTTAGTTTTCACTTCTGAATTCTATAATTTATATGCAAGTATAGGCTCAAATATTCGACTAACGTAGTATACTCAACAATTTAAAAGGAAAGCAATCATAAGATTAACATATACCTTTAGTGGCTGTTCTAAATTAAATAGTATTCATTCATAGCATTCCATATGAATGTGACACTGTAAGTGCACATTAGTCAACCTTCTCAAAAGCCAATTGCTGCCTTTTCTATTTTCCTGAATGTCTCTGAAAGAAGACTATGGCTCATACAGGGATAATAGGCATAAACGAAGCCACAAAATTCCTCTTATAAAGTGAGAGCTTTTTTATTGACCTGGAAGTCTCATAAAAAGAATAATACAGGCCATCCAAACAACAAATGATTATTATGAGCGAGTCAAGAATGAAGGACTATAATATTTAAAAATATAGTACCAAAGGCTTTGATATTTGTTTTAAAACGTGAACTCGATTCATTATGCGCTTTCAGATATTCATATTGAATGAAAATAAAATTGTTCTGGAAATACAATATGAACATAAAAAAAGAAAAAAGAAAGAAAATTCGTATTATTAAAAGAAGGTAAAAACACATTTTCTTCAAGAGGCATTCATTCTCGTTTTTCTCGAGTTGAAAATGACACTTACGGAGCCAATAGTTTGGTAGCCCCTTATTCAGCTCTAATAATACATATGAAGTCAATTTCAAAAAAAGTTACTAAGCGTTATTTCATTAAGATTTAGAGCAATCCCAGCAAACACGTAACTATCGCAAACGTTACGATTCGATATCCGACTTCTCAGCTGTGTCATCCATGCCGAATCGCAAGTAACGATCGGAAATCTTTTAGGTATAGGATCGAAGATATATCATTTCAAGGCATCGAACTTTTGCCAAAAGTACGATAAAAATGATGCACTTCTATTTCTAGCCATTTCTTGTATTCAGAAAGATGCCACATGGCTGACCTGATGAGTGAAGTCAGAACTGCATCGAATGGGTTTCGGGTCTCCACTCAAAAATGATATGCCCGAAAACCATAACAATATCATAGGGAATATCATAGGCCATATGGCATTATTTTTTAAACCGATAATCGTAATTTTGTATTATTATTATGCTTTCAAAGTTCCGATTCTGTGCCCGACCTTTCGGTTCTGATTCGTGGCCAATCGAAATCGTAACCCGCTACCTATAACCGATCGACCTCTTTTACCGTGTCCGTTGAGTATTCACTTTGGCGGACACTTTCGACACAGATCGGCTACGTTTGCCTGGTGTCCAAATGATATCTGCATTATTTGGCGTAAAATATAGTTCAGTTATCGAACTGTGAGTCGTGTGTTTGCTGGGATAGCTTTTCGATGCTAAGTTTCACATTAGTTTACTGACATTTAAATCATTTCTCTCATATCAAAAAATCTATTCTCGTTATTTGTCACTTTAAGAAAGCCGCCCTTCACTGATTTTTGCAAAATCACCCTTAAAATCTAGGTAATTTTAGAATCAGAAGCGAATTTCTCAAATAACTATTCATATATTTTTCTGCAATTAAGCAAATGTAAAAAAAAAAAATGTATTTACCCTTTAGCATAGGGAGGTTCTAAATCAAATATATAAAATGTGAACTTCAACGTTTCATAGTCATCTCCAACAAAGTTATAAAAGCACTCTATGTTCGAGGAGTATTTTTCTGGATAATCAGGGGATGAAAAATTACCAACTTTGCTCACTTGACTGTCGAATTGAAAGAGGCACCTAGCTAGAAAAAAAAAAAAAAAGTTTTATTTAGAAATCATCGAGCATGGCTTTTGAATGCTGAAATTTTTTTCAGTCAAAGTAAAATTATTCTATTTATTCGTTTCTCTAACTAAAAGTATTCCTGCCACCTCCAAATAGTAAGGCAATGGAAAAGCTGAATTGCAAATCTGAGGAGGTAACAAGCAAAAGGTGTTTTCTCCCATTGGGCAAATTTTCGAGAAACCATGAAATTTGTTTTTCTGAGCTGTAAAAATCGTTTAACACAGTTTCTGAGAAGGAAGAAGTCTTTTAGGCTACAAATTCTTTTATCCTCTTATAGCTCTAAACGACATGGACAAATCGGTATATCCAACTCATTTTCGATAGAAATCTGAGAAAGCCCCTTTTGCTCGCTATCTCCTCATTTATTTAAATTCGAGATAAGAAAAGTCTTAATAAACAATTGTGGCTCAAAAGAATTTTATAAAGTAACTTAAAAATATAAGTTAGGAAATAAGAATTTCAGTGAAAATGAATGAAAAGCGAAAACACCGCAAATTGAATATATTTATAAAATGACAAAAGGGGCATGCTAATGTCGATCCAAATCTCTGAAGATAGGCACTTTTAGAACCCTGTTCCAGCCTTTGGTCAATCAGAAAGCTTTTTCTTTCTTTAGAATAGCATTCAACTTGATAGAAGAATTAATAAAAGCTCTTTATTGCATAAAGTACATCACTTTGTTACAAAACCATTTTACTTTTAGAAATTTCTCTCGCAACGAACTGTTTTTTAAATTTCTACTATCGCGTCTTCGATTGGATCATCCAAATTCCTTTTTCAATGCTGGTAAGGCTCTTAACATCAACCAATATAGCTGGACATTCTATGTCATGTTTTACATTTGATATTGAAGCTTTGACTTTTCTTTCATACGACTCACCCTTGATAAAACTATTTATTTGCTTTACTGCAGAAGATCACAAATCTTTATTGAAAGAAAAATTCGTGTTATCTTTGTCGTTTATTCAGGAATCGCAGCAACGCACCCTTGAACTTTTTATACGGTCATTTGCAAAAGAAAAAAATTGTGTCTCAATTTTTTTAGGAATTATTAAAGACAGTACGCTCAATCAATAATTGGATTCTCAAGGTTTTGTTTGAATTTATTTTTGTAATGAGAGCTTCATTTTATTGGATTAACATTGATATAACCCCTTCCTTCTCGCTCCCGTAATATTTCCGGGCTAGAGAGTTCCAAAGTGATGCGCCAGAAAGGTTAGAGTATTTCAATTCTTATGGATGGAATTTTTTTACACCAAAATTTTCAAAGCCTTAAAATGAATGCATAATGCATCTATTGTACATATACTTGTTTTTATACAATTTTCTTGAATCCATAAATTAGGCACTTTTATGACCGTTTTATTACCATGACGACCTTAAGGGGGTTAAAGGTCTATTGAAAAACTATTGGACCGTTCAATCATTTCAATTGAAAGCCACACATTCTTTCAAAAATTTTTTTAAAAGTACCCATTTCAATGATGGCTACTGCTTTTCTTTAATTTTTTCGCTCAATAGCTAAAAAAAGGGATGCTTTTTCTCATTTTCAAATCTCTCTCTCCCCCTTATTAAAAGTATATTTACAATTTTAAAAAAAGATGCTGATTAAAGGTAAAGGGATCAGCAAAATTGACCTTTTAATGAATTAGGTAATAGATGAACTGATCAAAGCACAAAAATAATGATGACATTTCTAAGCAAAACTATGAAGTAACCTATCTTGTAAAAGCTTCTAAGACAATTTTTATACGTTACTGGTTATGGGAAAGGATAACAGGAAGCTGACGTTAGCATTAGAAGAGCTTTCCTGGAAGAATGATTTGTTTTTGCTTTCGTGTATTTTATTGGTGATGAATCAGCACTTGCACACAGTAACATCGTAAAAAGGTTTCTAACATTAAGGTCATTCTAGATAGGTTGAACTTACAAAAGGCTTTACAGGTGAACATTTCAAACAATTATTCATTGGGCCAAACAGCAGTTCCATTTTTCTTGCAAAGCCAAAAAAAAAAAAAAAAAAAAAAAAAAACTGATTTTAGAAAACCAGAATTTATCAATAGAACCAATATTGGCGAAAAACACGGAAATATTGCTTTTATTGGTTTAACTTTTCGGTTCCAGCTTTATGTTCTCAAACGAAAATAGCAGTTTTTTCCCTTTCACAGTAGATGAACCCTCTTTTCTTTTTAAAAATACGTTCAATAATTTCTCTTAATATTTTCAGAAAAAATTAATTTTTCTTTTGATAATCGATATTAAGTTTTCAATCCTAAAAAAAATTTCCCGATTATTACATTTTAAATGAAAAGTAGCTTTTTTTATGTGTACAAACTAGGCCATCCATACCGTAAGATAGTATAGGTCACTTTTAAGTCCTCATTTCTGGACTGAGGATCTGAAAGGATCCTTGCACGAACGGATGACCACGAAATTCGACACAGATAAAGTTCGTATGGAGGTATTTGCGCGAATGATAACATTTATGTGTAGCATGTTCATGCACTAGAAAAAAATTAGAGAAGTCCATTGGCACGCAATATTTTGCGCCAAGTCGGCCGATGGTTCCATCGTTGTGTCAGTTTTGAAATAACAACATCAATTACAACTATACTATAGGCAGTGGCGGCTCCTCCATTGGAGCACATGAACCCCCAGAGGAAAAACTAAAGAATCAACACATTAACAAATTAAATTAAAAAAATATATATATTAAGTACACTTCTAGATTTTTGTGAATTTAAAACATGAGTTGGACTCTCCCCGACCCTCCACTATTATTAAACGTGTTTATTATAGCTAACGCTTAAATGTATCGTAGGTGACTACAGCATAGTCTTTCGTTGCTCGCACGTGCGATCGACCCGAGTGGCCCTTTCAACCGGTCTCTGAGGAAAGACGCCGAGAGACTGAGAGAGAGTTGCGGGGAAGCGAGGCGCTTTCGTTCGCACCCTTTTAGTGTGCTCACGGCAGATTTTTTGGCCGTTCTCTCCTCTGGATTCTCTCTTGGCTTGTTGTGTTCGGTGAGTGAATCCGTTTTTTTTCATATTATTTTCTTAATTTTTTGTGATTTTTCACTACAGCATTTTTTACGAACGAGTGTCCATCATTAAGATGACAGTCCAATCAGTGTTTCGGAGCTACAGCACTGACATTTTTCAATATCATCCTTTAAAAAAAATGAAAGAAAAAATCAAGACAATATTTTGCCCCGTATAATGCCCCGTGTATTTAGAAAATTTTTTTATGAACATTTTTTAAAGCTTAATGCAAGTTGGGCAAGTGTCAACTTGAACACTTGATTCAAGCTTGCATTAAGCTTACACGCTTGAAATTTTCAAGCTTCATTCAAGTTTATTGACTTGATAAATCAAGGTTACTGCAAGTTTGATGTAAATTTGCTATGCTGTCTGGGACGGTCGAGTTTCGACCACTGGGCGACCACTAGTATTAGTAATTATGAGAGCCCCAAGCTTTTAAAAATTGTATATTTTTTATGTTTAAAAAAAGTTACCTGGTAAAGTGACCTTCTACTATAGTCACCCTTTTTGTAAGATTTCACTTTATTGGATTTCTTTTTTATAAACTCTTAATATTTTCATAGATCGCCTGTGTAAAATTTATAGTAACCAGGCTCGAATGGATGTTTTTAACATGTTGAATAGGACCGTTTCTCTCTTTAATGTTATTAATCCAGAACCTATAATGTTCTTAAAAATGAAATTGAAGGGCTCAATTGAGAAATGTATCCCCTCTAATAGACGAATGCTGCAAATAAATAAATAATGCAGCAGTCTGCATTAACAAACTGACCTAATGATTTCTTTAAGAAATAAACTAATTTTACAGAAGAAAGGCAGGGTTACATGAAAAGATAAACGATTTTTTACTATACAGGATGTCCCAAAAAGGTGGTCACACGTTTCAATTCTTTATCTATTACGTGGGTGAGTGGGAGAGTGATAAGTGGGTAATGTCAATTTCGAACATGTTCAGAAGAGAAAAGGAAAATATATTACTTCAAGAAAAATATCCGCTCTTTCATTTTCGGGAAGTTAGACTTTTTAAATGCGTGTAAGACCTCTGTACAGAAAAAAAAATTCCCCGTTAGTAAAATGTGCGCCCTACATTAATGAGCTGATGTACAGAATCTGAGAAATTGTGTCTTCAAAAGTTATGAAAATAAATATAGGCTGACTTAAACCACTTTTCAATGACTCTCGACGAGAAAAATCATGTCGGGTGATCGCGTGTCAGGGATCGTATAAAAATGTGGATTTTTTTGGGTGGGTGGGGGTCACCTTTGTAAAGGGATCCATTTTTTTATACCCCAAAATGATCGCACGGGACAGGTTCCACTACACTGAATGAATGCATTTCTCCTCTGCTGTGGATCGGTGAGCTAGGATGGATTGAAATGTTACGAAGTTTTGAACTTGATCTTTCAAAAATTCTTTTACACATTTTTGTCCACCTTTAATTAAAGGCTTGATTTTTTTTTTACTTCCCTGTTGAAACATTCAAAATCTGAATTCTATGAAATAAGCAAATAGGTGCCTTTTCACTTACCAAATATGTTGCGGTAAAAAACCATTAAAAATTGATACTGCATGAACCATCTACCAGTCACCCGCATCTGAAAAAAGGAAGAACGATCTGTTTATAAAATTAGGATTGCATAGAGATTTCCAATGAATAATGTTGTTTCAGTAACCACAATAACTTGACATGACAATTCTACTTGCAAATAGGACATAAGTTTTTGCAACATTTTCTCCGGCTACATTTGCAACATTTTCTCCTGAACATAAGCTTATTGAATATATAAATGTTTTAAAAAATTGCACAAATAAGTCGCTTATTTTCGAGTTGGACAGATGGATAGAAGTGGCATGATATGTATAACATTATATTCAATAAAAACGTCTCTACTTTTGATTGTAGAAAATGTATTCAAAATATAACTAGCCGAGAACTACTCTGCCGAAGTTTCGCAGGGTCGTTTTTTATTGAATGACGCTTATATTTTACAGTAGCTTTTAATGACATAAAAATAGGCTAACAGGATTGTCTTTCCTTTAACGAATGCACGTATAAACGAAAATATCTCTAAGTTAACAAGAATTAATAGTGTAGGTTTTGAAAATACAACTACAATTACATATTCATTGAACAGTTTCTATCATAAAAATTACTTCTCCTAACAAAACACGACTGAATTTTCAAATGGAGCAATTTCTTTCCATTCAATTATTTACAAGTGTTGCTATTAGCTAAATGTATGTCGACAGAAAATACATTTTCCTGAAGAATCAAGAAAATGCTATACATAAAATAAAAATTTGACTGTGATTTTTTATCGAACAGTAACTGCTGTCTTTTTCAATACGTTGACATATATTTTAAATTTATTTATGATGCTCTTGTCAGCTTTCATGATAGAATATTCCTTTTCACAAAACATTATTTTTAAATTTTCTCTTTTGTATGGGGCGAAATCGAATTTTCTTTAAGCTCACAGTACTCTTTAAGACAAAATATACTGTTTTTATCGACGCAAATGAAATTCAATTTCAAACAAAATGTTTTGAGCTAGATAGAAGCAAAGATACACTTTACATTTCATTTGCTAAAAATACCTGCAGTTGAATATCGTATAACATCTAAAATGTCACGGTTTGTAAAGATGTACAGAAAAATGAAATATAATTGCATTTATTTTAGATTTAAAAAGAGATATAAAATAAAGGAAAATTGATATGGAATTTTAGATTCAATTGTATAGAAAGATTTTTAAGAAAATGCATCAACAATATCTGTTTTAACAACGTCATGTACGAATTCAATAGGATGTTTAGACATTAACGCAATAGCT
This sequence comes from Cheiracanthium punctorium, assembly GCA_038373885.1. Taxonomy (NCBI): domain Eukaryota; kingdom Metazoa; phylum Arthropoda; class Arachnida; order Araneae; family Cheiracanthiidae; genus Cheiracanthium; species Cheiracanthium punctorium. The sequence continues at coordinate 302,083 of JAWZYV010019422.1, forward strand.
TTTTTAAATATATTTTTGCCTACTTTTAATCACGAAGGTTCCAGTTAGAGAAAATTTATATGAAATGTATAAAAAAAAAATTAAAGACCAAAGTAATGATGAATGGAAGCCGTTTTACAGCTTCTCTAAGAAAAGACTTGGAACGCCAGAGGAAGAAGTCTGACTTTGCCCTGTGTAGGAACTGCTATCCGGAGAACCGGATCCAGTAATCCGGCGGATTTGGCATCATTAGACATCTATCGGATCCGTTAAAAGGTGAAATTATGTATAGATTCCGGTAAAAACTGAAATTATCTATAGTTAAAGCTTTGATTAATATAGGATTTTAAATAAAATTTATATCTACCTCGAAGGGTCGAATGACAGTTTGCAGTCATTTAAACTAGCTTTAGAGTCATAATACAGAAGATAGGTGCCCCGTTAAATGCTGGGAGAAAGCTGAAATTTGTGTTAGAGAAGGTTCTTATTCCCGAGGAAGGGGGTCAAACAAAACCTGAAATTTATGACGAAATTTTCCAGAATGACAATGAAGTGCCTATTTCTAAGATTAAAGTTATTCCTCCAAAACGTACTCCCAATGTTTAATCTTGTGACATTTATTTTTACAGCATGTTAAAAAGTATAATTAAGCGTTTATACAGATTATGAAGCATATTTAATCGAACAGAATCGGGAAATAAATTCACGAGAAGTCAGTATTAAAATGCAATCCATTCTTCATCATCGATTGTCGTTGCGAATTTTTGATAAAATAATACGAATTTTATATGTAAATGTTTGTTTACCAACTGAACTTCTTAAAGAACACTGTTCTTGAAATAATTCCTCTTTTATTACAGAATTATTGTAATCTCAGTTGATTAAGTTGGATTTAGGTAAAATAAGTAACTTACATAGTGTAGTAAGTTACAAGATAATTTTCATTCATGTCATTCATGAACTCAAGTAAGACTCCACTTAAACTGGCATTACTAATATAAGGATTATAATGTAACTACTTATACTAGATACTATATTTTCATTGTTAATTTCATTCGTAATGGTTGCTTAAATAAACAATAACAGATTGAATAAAGTTGCTTTCCTAAGAAATAAACGGACTCTTTCGTAAGCTTTATGATACACTCGCTTATACAGTTTACAAACAGTACATCTCCTATAAACAAGGACAGAAGGTTTTTAAGACTCGAACCCAGTGCAGGACTGCCCAGGCATCGCCAGGCTGCTCACAATTTAAAGTGCCTTGATTTTACCTTAAAGAAGTTTTGTAAAACCTCTTCTCTTTTTAGATTTTTTGGAGGTCTGCGGACTTATGGACTTGGTCTGAATGGCTAAGACCCTTTCGGGGATCAGAAGAAACCACTCAGCAAAGATTCAATTTGAATTTTTTTGTCAGTTACACTAATGGTCAAAAGTATTGCAAGTTTGAGAAATCTAATCATCGTTTCAAGAATAAGCCCAGAAAAAGTGGACTGGAAATTTGTCAGATTTAAATACTTTTGAGAATTTATGTAGTGTAGTTGGAAAGAATACATCTAAAAATCACCTAAAGACAAAATGAGAGCTTTAGGAACCCATCCTTTAAGTTAGCACGATGAAACAACGAAAGAAGTGTTGTCAAACATTGTGGATTCCCTATCCAAAAGAGTGGCTGTTGTGATCTAAGTCAAGGCTGCTCAGCAACATAATAAATTATTTTTAGTTCTATTGCATTTCTTATCCTCCTTTTGCAGAACTTGAAATGAATTCTTTATTTCATTTTATTCCGGCAAGCCAAAATGGATTATGATTACTATAATAACTTATATATATTTTATGCTATTTTTTCAATAAATTAAAAAAAAATGTTTCTGTTGTTTAACCTAATGCTATCTTGTCTCTGAAGTCATTCATTGAACATGTTGACATTAAAAAATATCATTCCTATTGATTTTTCTTTTTGACGGGGGAGAGGGGGTTTCATCTCGAAAAGGATTCGATTTCTGAAACTTGCAATACTTTTGGCCAGTAGCGTAGTTTGCTTTACGCACTGACTTGTTCTGAAATGGGGTTAGATATCACTACGAAGGGCCTTGGTATCTCAGAGGTTAAGGCGTTGCACTGGCAACCAGAAGGTTGCGGACTCCATTCCGACGTATCACTGAAGACTACTGTTACATCCAGTGTCGCTAGCAGTTTTTGAGAGGTGCCAATATTCACAAGTCCTCCCTTTTGATGAGGATTCAAATTGTGACGGGAAGACTTTAGAAAAAAATGCATGGAGCTCTAAACCTTGGGTGACGTGAGCTGCCCCCTCCTGTCAAACAAACACTCTACCCATTGACTTATCTTCTGTTCAAAACTTAGAAAATATTTTCGCCACTGAATCAATATCCTGATAGCTACTAGAAATGAATGAAGGTTTATTTTTTAAAGCTCGAGAGATATGACTGAAGTCGGAGTCCAAGCCCGAAATTTGAAGTCATTCATAAATAAAATACAATTATTTCATGGGTGGCTCATCATAAAATTGGCTGACGGGAAGGCTACCTCAAAGCATTTCTTCTTTTATCCCAAAGACGGAAAGGATGAACATTCATAAATATAAACAGAATAATCCAAGGGGAAAAATGCATAGGGAAAGAGGTGGATGGATGCCGTAACAGGATCATAGCGTTCAACCGTGTAATGATATAAATAGATATCTCATCTCTTGACAATAAGTCACCGTTCTGAAATATCCACACACATCCTAGGCCACATACCCCTTTTCTTGTATAGAGGGAGCTGTTCAAAAAAGACGCTAACCTATTATGGCATGCTAAAAAAAATTTTTAAAGAAATAAAAGAATCAAAATACTTTCCTTTAAGAACAAATCCTAGACTACCAGAAAACGAGGTTGTTAGTTCCAAAAAATAATTAGGATGAGATCGAAAAATATTTTTCTGAAAAAAGTCCCCGTTTTGACAGCCGGCTGTGTGAAATGGGGTATTCACATAAAAGAATGAAAATGCAAGATTTAATTTAAATATTTATCAAGAACACTCATTTGTTGAAAGAAAACAAATATAGGAAAACAAGACAAACGTCCTCTATTGATTTGAGCAGTCAATAGCTTCCTACTGGAAAATAGTTTATGACACGATTCCCATCACGTTCTTCTGCATTTTAATACGCTTCCCGTGCCCAACCTTCACATCTATGGCTTCGAATTTGTGAACACCATCACTCCCCTACAGACGATCAGACGATCTTACTCATTCTCTAATCTCAGAATTTTATCAGTTTTTTGACTTTAGGTGTAGAACTGAAAATTTTCTTAAATAGGGATATTTTTCGTTTATTTTTGCGTCAAAGGTCTATACACTATACATTTTTCAACAGCAAAATCATTTACGCAGCATTCTTTAGGTAAAAAATTGGATGTTAGAGAAAGGGAACTTAAAAAATGAACGTATGCATTTTTTTAAAATCAAGTTTGGATGCGTCCATCTCCTAAAAAAACGCAACACGGTTGAGCTGAACCGGACGTTTCTTGAACGCGCAACCTTCCGATCTGGGTTCTGATGCGCCACCGTTGCGTCACCAGGCCAGTGCGTTTTGGAGGTGCTCTTGTCCTACGGATTCGTGCACTTTTTAAACGTACGCTATACATTTTTTAAAACAAAATCATTTTATCAGCATTCTTTAAAAAGATAGTTATGAGTGAGTGGGAATTTAAAAAATGAATGTATCTACTTTGTTAAAGAAATGTCAATGTTACTCCCTCCAAAAATAAATAAGTAAAAATAGGACACTAACGGAGTTTGAACACTTAACCTGCTAATGTATTGAGGCAGACGCGCTCCTGTTGTGCCACCAGGCCGCTGTGTTGGGAGGTGAGGATTCTTTTAAAAACGGATGGTTATGAGTGAATGGAAATCTAAAAAAATGAATCTATTTTGTTAAAGAAATTCCAATGTATCTCCCTCCAAAAAAAACTACCATTGCAGTCACTGACTCGGACGTCATTTGAACACGTTCCATTCTATCCTAGAAACAGACGCGGTGCCTTTGTGCCACTGGTACGCTGTATAGAGCTGCTTCACCTACGTCTTGATCACTACGTCATACCTTAGCAACTGTGGCTGACAGGAAAGACAGGCTGCGGTGCTGACATTGAGTCACACCCCTTTTGCCCTTGCAGAGTTTTGTGACTTAGGAGATGTGGCCATCTTACTGGCCGCATCTCCTAAGTCACATGGCTCTGCAAGGGCAAAAGGGGTGTGACTCAACGTTAGCACCGCAGCCTGTCTTTCTCGTCAGCCACGTTAGCAACCCACTCTTTTGGGTCGAACATTCGTTCATTGGAGAAGGCTCATCGGCCGAAAACGTGGTTTTGAATCCCTCAGTATCCGAGTGGACCTAAAAAAAATTTCGTGACGTCACGTGAAAATACTCACTTGGCAGGTAGTCGTGCCCTATGTACTTGTTTGCTTGACGCCAGTATTCAACTTCTACAACGACCATCGTCTTATAGGATAATCTGCGTCGAACGCCCAAATGGTATTCACCGATGACCGGGCTGGAACTGCAGTAGCATAATGTCTAAGTTCGAGTCGAAAAACTCAACACTACTGCGGGTCTAGTTTCAAATAACCGAACCTGTTCACTTAAGATCTTTTCTCGAAAAATGGACTTCCTCGCTTCCTTTCTTCGTAGAGCGGGCCCCTCTTTGACACGCAAGGGCATATAGGAGGTGAGAAAGCACAGCGAATGTTGGGTCATTTGGAAAAGTGCGAAAACAAACAGCCACGCGCTATTTCCCAATGCTTTGTGGACAGATGACAAATAAGAGTGTCAACCACAATCAAGCGCAATTGGATCCCCTGTTGATTGGCTCCGTTGGAACCTACATATAGGTTGAGCGACCACTGGTTCAATCCCTTTTTCTATGAGGTTAACTGTTAAAATGTTTGACTCACCAGCCTAGTTTACCAAGCGGTAGTTACTGAACTGTCGGTCGTTGGCTCGTTGAAGTGAAGGGTGAATAGGGGCGTTCAACTCCATAGTCTCCCATTCTGCCTGCAACGGTGGCGATGTTAGAAATTTAATAATACTTATTTATTTTCTTTCTAATTTTTTCCTATGAGCTCAATGGACTGGTGTAGCTTGTTTTAACTTCTAAACGGAATCGTTTTTTAAGTTATTGGAAATACGATCATTGAGCTCCAAAAGTAAGGAGCTGCTTTTCTTTTTTAAATAATTGTCCTTACATACATTCTTTGCTCCGTTATAAATGATGTTGCGAGGCCCATTTCACTGTGCTTTAAATATTGGCCGTCGGCCAACGTAAATGCTAGTATGTTTTTTCAATAAGACATTTTTTTCAAAATAAAAGGTTTCAATAGCTTTGGGGAGGACTGACTTTTTATATCAAAATGACTGTGACAAATATCAGTTTAAAATACGTACCTGATGATCAGGGGCGTAGCCAGAAATTTTTCATGTAGGGTTTACGACTACTACAACTCATATATATGTATACGTGTGTGTGATAATATAGTGAAGAATATACATTTTGTAGGGCAAAAATTTCTCATGGGGGGTGTTATGACCCCCCTAACCCTCCCCCCCTTGGCTACGCCCCTGCTGACGATATACATTTCGATTCAGGTTACAAATGTATAGAAAAACGTGTTATAATTGCCCTCAACAATGGTTCAAAATCTGCAGGTTTTACTAATTGAGTGCCTGTATTGTATTTTCATTATCTCCAAATGAATTTTTAAGATGTAAGCCACAGAATGGTCTAACTTATTAAACATTTTTATGTGTCATGTTGCATTTAAAATGGGAGGCTTCCTCACGTTCATTGGATTATTTCCAGCTTTTTATTAGAGCTACCGTTACCACAGAGATGAAGTACAGCCTTTTTCTCCCCAAAAGACTTATTGTGGGGAGAAAAAGTTTTTGTCTTCACGTTTTGACTCTTTCTAATTTTAAATTTTAAACTATAAAGCTGTGCCGCAAATACATCTCGTGTGAATATTTCTTTTAGTACTATTTGAATTCCAACACGAAAAAGGCCTCTTTTTATACTAATTTGCAGATATCTTTAAATAATGAAATCACCAACTAATATTGTAAAAGTAGAGTGTTTAAATTTTTTACGAAACTCATGTTTATCCTTCTTCCGTCCTAAACTCTAATAAAGGAATTCATATTAATCCAAGTTTTCTCCTTCAAAAATGCAAGCATTTGAGACCGTATTTAATGGTATAGATAAAATTCAGATATGGATTCCTTAAACTTTCTCTAATAGTGACAAATTAAATTATTTTTCGAAACCGTTCCAATTTTACCTGCACATAACTCATGATGTTTACGCTTCAAACCTTTTACGTGGCATATTTTATGGCTACTTCAGAAAATTTATATTAATATCTATATAAAGGTAGAATGAATATTGATATCCTTTCTGAATTAGTATTTGACATTATATTTAGAGAAGGCAATAATCACTAATTGCTCTAATTGAAACAAATTGGTAAAGTTATGACAATTTCCTCTTTATAAAAAATTTCATTTTTGGAGTTAAATAAATGAAATCGGGATCTGTATTTGAGTTGGCACATGCTCACGGCAGCTTGCATAAAAAACGATTCCGTTTAAGATAACAGTTCTTTAAAATTTAAAAATACATAACACGACGCTAATTGTAAAGTTTTGTACAATAAGTGCAAAATTTAAATGTATAGTTTAAAATTTTTAAATACATTGACAGATATTCATGTTTTAAAAATTCTAAGAGGTTCTTTTAATGTTAAAAATGTTTCTTTCAAACTCAAAAAATTAAACCAAATGGGTCAAAAAAATTAAACAATTATTTATATATTTAAAAAAAATAGAAATTGAAGCAGATTAGAACAGCTGTTTAATTTGTTACTTATTAAAGTCAGTATAAAGAAGATTTACGTTTTCTTAAACACGCTGATTGTAAAATGCGGAATAAAGCTCTGCGTGTGTGACAGTTCAAAACTTTTTAAAAGTAAGTAAACTAATTTTAAGATGGTTTTTAAAGTAAATAAATTGTATGTAGAATTAGTTTTTGTCTTTTGTGTTATGAAATAGAATAATATATTAGTATTAAATCTAATATTATCACTGCTAAATATCCATGTAGTTTTTCCTAAATGAAAGAAAAATTAAAAAATATAAATGATAAAAAACCATATAAAAATATCAACCATTATTTAAAAATCAAAAAATTTGAAGAACTCATCAGAATTTTAAAATTCTTCCATCATTTTAGTTTAATGCGTTCACTGAAAATATTTCAGTTATCTTAAGTGTTTCTTTCCAAGTATTAAAATGCATTTGCGACAAAATGTTTGGGGTAGGTGTTGGGCCAGCTACCTTATCAGTGCGTGAGGTAAAGGAAACGGAAATTTTAGCGACACGTTCTTGTTGATGTTTACTCAGCGCTTCGTAGATTAGTTCACTCCTATGCATTTTGATTAAAAAAGATATCCCAGGCGGCACACATAGGTTCACGGATCGTAACCTCACCTTTTACAGCGTGCGAAACGTGTTCTGGTTCAAAATGGGTACTTTTGCATAATCGGCTTCACTTTCTGTTCAAGTTACCAGTAGAACTTCCTACATTTTTTGTATGTCGGACTATGGCACGTACAGAATATGCTCCACAGTTCGTCCTGCCATTTTTGTACCCTACCTATTCTGGAGACGTTCAATGTAGTACGCCGTGCGATCGTTCCAAAAACAACCCCTAAAAGGCTTTTTCCACATAACAACGAATGAATATAGCTGAGGTCTCGTGTAAAAGATTCTTCAAAACAGCGTGCTTTCATGTTGTGAATGGAACGTGCAAAAGTGCAAACGCTCATATGCACTTCATTGGATGGTACGGTCTGAGCAACGCTTTGGGCACGTTTGGAAAACACGAATCCGGGACCCGTTGTCAACATATACTGTACGTGCTTTGACTGCACATACTGACGTAGATTTTATGTTACTTAAAAGTTCATTTATTTTTTCGATTTCTTTCATTTTTTTCTTTTAAGGGGTCCTAGGAGGATTAAGAATTCAAAAAACAGATTTTTCAATTTTAATTTCATTTGAAACCTTCGTTACTTCTGAGCCTTTTAACCCCAATTTCATCCAATCCATCCAATTAGAACCGGGGATACACATAAAAACGTTTTATGAAAGCTTTCTATTGGAACGCAATAAGGTCACTTTAAACTGCGTTTTCTCAAAAATGCATTTTAATGAACTATCCGAACGATAACAAAATGTGTATGATTCGTATCTTCACGAAATTTTGTATAGATATAAATGGTATCGGTATCTACAGAATGAATTATGTTTAAGAAAATTTTTTTAATTAAGAATTTAAAAATACTATTTTAAATATAAATTTGAAAAAATCGTACTTTCCCGTTTTATTTCTGTTAAAGTTTTTCCACTCTCACTTTTAATATGAATTCATTCTATAGATACCGATACCAGTTATAACTTTAAAAAAATTCGTGAAGATGCGAATCATAGAAATTCTATTATCTTACAGATAGTTCATAAAATTGCATTTTGAGAAAACGCAATAAGAAGTTACCTTATTACGTTCAAAAATGAAGCTTTCACAAAAGGTTTTTAGGTGTATCTCCTGTTCTAGTTAGGTTTATTGCATGAAATTGCGGTTAAAAGGCTCAGAAGTAACCAAGGTTTCAAATGAAATGAAAATTGAAAAATCCATTTTTTGAATTCCTATGACCCCTCAAGAAAGCTTTCAGAATGTGTTTTTATTTTTTATTTTAAAAGGGAAAAAAGTACTGTTACTTACCTTAATTGGACTCCTACACCTACTTTTTTTCTCAGTTCTTTTACTACTTACTACACTTTAACTCTTCCTATATAATTAAAATCCATTGTAATTATTCAATTTTAATTTTAAGAAGCCCAATTTTTCAATTTTTTACTGTTTTCTCATCTCTATTTTATATTTCTGTAAAAGATCTTAAAAATAATTTTCAACTATTTTTCAAAAAGAAATTTGTTTTTTAAACCACCCTTTCTGGATGTAGTTTCTATTGTACTTGAAATTTAAAACCCTGACTTGACAGTTAAAAACATGTAAAAAATAATTATATATTTTCAGCAACGATCAAGGATATTAACTTAATAATATAAAACATTGCCTTTAAACTTATGCAATACCCAGAAAAGCAGATATTCGAGCTTGATTTTGAAAACGAACCAGTTTTAATAATTTCAAGTCACTTTTCGTGTTCTTTTTTGATTTCCTTTTTTTTTTTTTTTTTGTTAGAGTCAGAATAACAAAAGCATTGGCACTTTCAATAACCCGACGAATAAAAAATTCTCCCGCGGTGGCCTAGTCACTCCGTTCGGTTTTCACAAGAACACCGAAGGGGCTCCGTCCTCAGTCAGCGTATGGGTGGATGACCCTTCCTCTCGGCTGGACTGCTGTGGAGGCGTGTACGTTCATGGGAGAGGGTGCACGTTCCATCTGTTCATTCCCTTCATCCATAAAATTAAAAATTTTAATTTTAATTCTAAGCTGAAAATCAAGCAAATCAATCCAACTGCTTAGAACAAGGTACTTCACAAATACATGCATACAAACATACATATATATAATGAAGGACATTTTTCATTTAACTATTTAAAATGGGTTAAATTTTAGGCTAGAAACTTAACTCTCATAAGCTTTTTTATCAATCACTTAAATTAATGAGTAAAATTTAAAAATAATAACGATTTCGAATTTTAAAATAAGTAAAATAAAAATGCGAGGAACTCATACTGACACACTTTAAAATAGCGAATGTCTCGCTAGAATTTTGTATATTGAAATTTCTTTGGATTTACATACAGGATAGCGTATTATGCAAAATCCGCTATCCTAAGTAGCGTCTTAATAGATGGGGGCGTATGGACTTTTCTTATCTTGTAGATAAGCACTCTAAAAACCTGTAGGAAGCTCCAATCGTGTACGATGTAAGAAGGTGAGGGGAGAAAGACAATAAGGGCAAATTCCAATGACATAGGTTGTTGTGTTGTTGTCGTGTCCATGGATAGACCATGGAAAGAGGGGTGCCAGTGCCCCCGAGGGGTTGGACTTTTAATTGTGGGTCCCTGATTTTGAACCGATTCCAGATGAGGGACCCACCACCACCTGAAATCGGCACCCCCAGAGGTATCGTGACAATACAATAATTGAATAAGTTTATCCCATTATCCTGATTTGGATCGTTAGGATAAATCATTTTCTTAGATCCTTTGCGTGAGAGCGAAAGAGATGGAGCAAGGGCGTGGTCTACGCATGCTTACCATTTCGGCACTCGGCTCAGCACAATGGATTAGAACCTCTCTCGCTATTTGTAACTGTATTCAATGGTATGTTTGAGTAGTTACGTTTTTGAAATCCAGATGGCAAATCTAAAAATTTTTTACATGGATGTTTGTGTTTGTTGTAGTCGTTTTGAAACTTGTTTGTTGATGAGAGACCTATTTTTCCTTTTGAGTGAGGAAGGTAGCCTTTAACTGCAGGTTAATTAATATTTTGGTGCACAGCAGGGGCGTATCCAGAGGGGGGTGAGGGGGCTGCTGCCCCCCCGAAATGGGACCCTTTACTTAGCTTACAATTTGATATTTAGTTTACAATTGAACTTTAGCTTTAAATAGGATATCCAGCCCACCCCGAAATAAAATCCTGGCTACGCCACGGGTGCACAGTGAAAATAAATTATCTCACAGTTTGTACTTTCCAACTGAGTGTTCCTTAGTGTCTTATGAGAGATATCGAGAATTTAAAAATATATATAAATTTTAAATAAATACAGTTTAAAAAAACTAAAAAGCACGCTTTAGTGATCCATTGAACTAACTAAAAAGTGCAAAAATAATTCTTAATATAGAAATTAATGAATGAACGAAAAATTGTATTATTGTGAAAAAAGCGTGGGGTGCTCCATACCTCAGTTCTTGTGAATATTCGTTAGGTACGATTAGTAAAAAAATGATACAAAAATATAGTACAAAGCGCCCAACACTTTTTTCACAATTTCTATATTAAGAATTATTTTTGCCCTTTTTAATTGGTTCAATTTATCAATAAAGTGTGTTTTTTAGTTTTTTTAAACTATATTTATTTTTTAATATCATTTTAACAAAACTCGTGATTTTTACGCCCGTGACAATTACTAAGTGCAGTGGATTTATAATCATGTTTCGAAAAAAAAAAAAAAAATGCAGAATGTCCAGAGCTAGGCAGCGTTCGATTTTTTGTCGACTTGCTCTAATGGTTTTACGTATAACTGTTAATACTTTTTAATCTTGCACATGCTTTTTCGTAAAGTGAAAGAATTTGACTACGATATCTCATCAAAAGTAGATTATAATCTACAAACACCCAGAAAAAATCCGAATAAAATTCTTCCATAGATACCACAAATGCAAAGCCACTTTACTTTTAAAGAATGGTACATCTCTTTCGTCGAACATACCATTATGTAGAGAAAATCTTAGTGACTGGTACCTATGTTTCTACTCGATAAAGTTCCTCATAAAAGCCGTTTTATATGAAACAATAGGGGGAATTATTTATTACATTCTGCTAGTGTGTTAAAGACTACATTCATGGGCTCATAAAATGCTTTTTTCGAAATTGCCTACTTTAATAATGCAAAAAATATTTGCTCAATCGCGTGCTTTGCCCGGAAGAAAAACTTACTTGGACTGAATAAAACGTATAAAAAGACTCTTGCAACTGAAACAGAATACATAATATACTGAATGCTTAGTGCTAATATTTGAATGATACATTACTTTATGTATAGTAATACGATATCTAGAAGAAATTTTGGAAATTTAAGTTCGGGGAAATTATCAGTTACCCTTTTTGCTTCATAAAAATCTGATTTTTCTTTCAGAAGTTGGCAACTTTTTAAAGGACGGAGATTCATTGGAACCTCTTAGCCTATTCTGACATATGGGTATACCCTGGTTTTTCTTTTATCGACAATGTATTTAGTATGGGAAATTTGTTGCAGAATTGTTTCCCTAAAATTCATTAAAACAAATAAGACTTTATTGGGTCGTATGCTGTAAACAGTGTAGATTTCTTCTAAGTAAACATACTTTTAAAATATCCAACGAATTTTAAAGTACTTGATACTGTTCAAATGAATCTATTAACGTACTGAATCTAAATAAAAATGAATTAGATTTTTATGCACTTCTCTGCAGCTGTTTCATTCTATAACTGCTCAAAAGACGGGTGAAATACTCTCTGAAACAAACACGGTATATAATAAAAAGCAAAACAACAGATTAAATTTTGGTTCTTTTAATATTTTTAAGGAAGTACTCCTGTGCCACTTCGGGGATGGAAAGGGGATGATTGAGTTTGTCATTTTCATGAATGATCTGATGAAGAGAGCATTTTGGGGATCCAAATAAAAATGAGCAAACTCACCTTGCATCCTAAAAGGGATTTTTATAATTATTAATAACATCTGGAAACATTTTTGTTTAAGTACAGAACATAGATTCACAAAAATAGATTTCTTCTTTTAAAAAGTGGGACAAAATTGCTACACTTTTTTGCTTATCACTGGGATTTTCAAATAGATTTCAAGAAATTTGGTTAAACTATGATAACAGAGCCAAGAAATAATGTTGAGATTTTTACTCAAAAGTAATCAAACAGCTAGGACGTTTAAAGTAAATAAATTAAACTATGTATATACGCAAAATATTAGCATCTAATTTTCACACATTTTTTAAATAAATTTTACAGTACAGGATATAAAATTTCTGGTTGAAATATCTTAGAATTTTAGGAGAATAAAAGCATTCATAATGAGCATCCTTTTGGTTTGTTTTACAGGAGGGTTTGCGATGTGATTATACATGCATTGGAGTTAAGTCAATTGAACGACTCCCCAATTAACACTCATCTTATCTTATAAATAAAAATGAAATTCTGTTTGTTTGTTTGTTTGTTTGTTTGTTTGTTTGTTTGTTTATTTGTTTGTTTGTGGATTTGAGTTGTATACAAATCCACAAAAATGGACCTATCAGCCTGAAATTTTGCATAGATATGTAAAATAATATAGAATAAATCATAGTCCACTTTAAAATTTTGAAAGTCCACCCGTTCCCGGAATTTAAGAGATTTTTTATGTTCTCCACGCAAAAAGCTTTACGTAATTGTAACCCCTGTAGTGAAAAAAGTGTGAAATAAGGATCGTGGTTGCCATGTGTGGCGATTTTGCCGAATAAGATGTTTTAAATTCTCAAAGTAAAAATAAAAGAATAATAATGATTTTTTTTTTGTTAGTTTATATTCGTAAAGTTATTTTTTTTTTAAATTATAATATCGTGTGCATGGGAAATCGGAGCAGGAATGAAATGTTTTATACGCAAAACAATAAGAATTGAAGATTTTCGAGGCTAATATGTTAAAATTTTTTAGTTTGGCGAAAAAATAAAATGGCTCAAATGAGAAAGTGAGTTCTAGCGGTTTGCACAGTTTCCGGCTTGGCGAATTTACTGAGAGCTTAAGGAAACGGATTTTTGAAAACAAGTACAAAGATTTTATTAGAATACAGCTATTATTTTAATGATCCCTGCGAAAATAATGCAGTTATTCAGGGATTTCAAGCGATCTATCTTCAGCATTCTCGCGATTTTGAGGAGGATTCTAACGCTTGGCGGTATTTATCGTAATTTAATCGTCTGCTATTTGGGTTATGAATACACCTGCGTATAAGTTTTTGAAATTTTCATTCAGTTGGAATTGTGCATTTTTCTGAGCAGCTTTTCTGCATCTAATGTATTACATCCAGAAAAAAGGATGTTAGAAATATCAATTTTAATTTTGTTTAATCACACTCATGAATAATGATACACTTTCCAACATAATGAAAGAAGGATCGAAAATAGGGAAGACCCATGGATTATAACTCTTTTTATATATAGCACTTTAGTGCGTATTTAAAAATCTGAAAGTGTGTCAGATTTTCTATGATTCTAGCGCTTGGCGCAATTTAATAAGAGGGTATTTTTAAAAACAAGCGTAGGTTATCTTATAAATAAAAATGAAATTATGTTTGTCAATTTGTTGATTTGGGTAGTATACAATTCCACAAAAATGGACCTGTCAGCCTGAAATTTTACACAGATATGTAAAATAATATAGAATAAATGATAGTCCACTTTAAAACTTTGAAACTCCACTTAAAAACGTTTTCCTCCTGAAGGATTCCCTTAATTTCCGTTCCCGGAATTTAAGAGATTTTTTATGTTCTCCACGCAGAAAGCTTTACGTAATATTAACCCCTGTAGTGAAAAAAGTGTGTGAAATAAGCATCTTGGTTGCCATGTGTGGCGATTTTGCCGAATAAAATGTTTTAAATTCTTAAAGTAAAAATAAAAGAATAATAATGATTTTTTTTAGTTTATTTTTTTAGGTTATTTTTTTAATTATAATATCGTGTGCGCATAAGAAATGAGAGCAGGAATGAAATGTTTTATACGCAAAACAATGAGGATCGAAGATATCCGAGACTAATATGTAATTTTTTTTAGTTTGGCGAAAAATAAAATGGCTGATAGGCCGATTTTTAGAGTGTGAGTTCTAGCGGTTTGCACAGTTTTAGGCTTTTTGGCTCAATTTACTGAGAGCTTAAGGGAATAGCATTTTTGAAAACAAGTGTATAGGTTTTCTTAGAATACAGCATTAAATTTTAACTATCCGTGCAGAAATAATGCAGTTATTAGGACATTTCAAGCGATGTAGCTTCAGAATTCTCGCCAATTGAGTACATTGATTTAACTTGGGGGAAATCCGCGAAATTTCAGAAAATTGAAATCTCCGCATTTAGTACATCGAGGTAACGATGAATAAAACATGTTATAGTTGATAATTTAAAAAATGCGGCTGTATTAAGGGATTCCACTTTTCAAATAAATGCCAGACGGTCGAACCATTTCCCATTTTGATTGCTGCTAAGTCAATGCTTCGAATGATTCCCAGAAAAAACTCTTGCAAAATGGCGTATGCTGGCACTTTGGCGAGGCTTAGATTTGAAACTGGATTTTACTTGAGACTGGTATATACGTATAATAAGACTGGTTATAGATAAAAATGAATGTTGGTATGAGTGTAGGAGGTTGAAAAACTCCAGCACCGTTTCACCGAACACCATGAAATTTGGTTCACCTAAGTCTTTTATCATGGAGAAGGTTTTTATGCTATCCGTTTTCCTCTAACTTTTCACTAGGTGGCGCAGCAGAACGTCGAATTCTATTCCGTTTAGCCGCTTGCTATGCGAATATGGTCCAACAAATTTCGATGAAATTTGGTACACGCGAATATTAGAACACGGAGAATATTTTTCACTATCCATTTGCTGTAACTTACCGCTAAATAGCGCTGCAACGCATCAACTTCTATACCGTTCGACTGATCGGCATAAAATTTTTTATACTTACACATTTGAGAACGAAGAATATATTCTAACTGCGTTACTTTTTATGCTACTCACCACTAGATGGCACTGCAATGCATTATTATTTTAACTCGCCACTAGATGACGCTGCAGCAGGCCAAATTTTTGACCATTCAAACGGTGGCTATGAAAATCAGTATACATAGCTATTATAACAATGAGAATATTTTGGCGTTATACATTTTGCTATAACTCGCCACATGACGGCGCTGTAGCAAATCATTACTTTAATTAACCACTAGATGGCCCTGCAGTGTATCACTTCTTGACTGTGCGAATAATCGCTATGAAAATAGGTATACATAGATATTTGAACACGGGGAAGAGTTTGGCACGATCCATTTTCCTATAACTTGACACTAGATGTCGCGTCAACACATGAACTTCAAGACTATTCAGCCGATCGTCATGAAAATTCGTATACATCGATATCTGAATGCGAAGAATATTTTTGCCGTAACCGTTTTGCTAAAACTCGCCACTAGATTGTGCTACGCCGCATCGCCTTCTGCACCGTAAAAACGATTGCCTTGAAATTCAGTATGCATGATTATTGAACATTTTATAACGTGATATCCATTTTGCTATATCTCTTTATTACAATAAATAGTAATCACAACAAATATTAATATCAAAAAGTCCATTCATTCCCGTGCGAAGAACGGGTACTTCAGCTAGTAGTGAATATATTGTGGTTCATTCGATAAGTTAATTATCAAAGATTAATATAATGTTCATGAGCTATGTTCTCGAGTTTTGTGTAAGTTTGTTGAAAACTCTGTAAATGACCTTCAATAAGCATTTGAAAAGATTTCGAACTTTGCAAGCAGACGGTCATCAGGCGTGAAACAATTCCGGGCCTATAATTAACCACTTTTTGTAAACAGTCACTTTTGTCTTAGAAAATAACGAAATTTCTGAGTTAAACTCAATACTTTTGGATGCTTTGGTTGCTTTATGGAAAAAAATACATAAAAATATATTGTTTACAAAAAGTGGTTAATTATAGGCCCGGAATTGTTTCACCCCTGGGTAATATCCTCCTAGTTGCCAGGTGTACTATTATAAAATACGATTTTTTTTTGGAAAAAAAGCACGTCACATTCAGAAGAATGATAAAAATATTTTTTCAGTACTCATAACTTAAATCCTGAGGAAGGTTTGCCAAAAATAATGGTTCTAGCAAACCTACAAATGTTTTGTAGGTCTGCTAGAACGATTCTTTTTGTCGGCACTTCCACACATGATAAAAATAGTTTATTCAAAGTATGTTTCGTCTCCAGTTACTCATTTTCCTCCTCTATGGCGTTCGCTCATTTCCGATCCTTTTATTAATAATACATTTCCTAGTATAGAACAGCAAGCGAAACCATCCCACCGTGAGCATATGAGCGTGGGATTTTAAAAAAATAATAACGTATGCATGAAGATAGCATCCCTAATAGAATAAACCCGAAATGAAACTTCAAAATCTTGTTTTATCAAAATACACCCTGGGATAGTATTTCATTTCCTCGTTATGAATCCATTGTATTCAGTACGATGAAGACACCGCGAATCTATATAAATACATTTTCTAAATAACTCCAGCTGGAAAGGCTTCTTCTCGAACAAAGCATTCGCGTTCTAAGGTGGATGTCATTAGGGACGGAATGTTAGAAATCTCATATCATAAATGGAGGTGATAACAGGATGAAGTATTTTATAGGACTTACCGGGACAGGTATATTGTCACGGGTATCCTCTTTCATTACACTAAATGGTTCAAGCTATATATTTACGATTATTGCCACTCATTGAATCTATGAATTACGTGGAGGCCCAATATCCAGTTTTATGACAAGAAGGAGAAGACGAACTAGGATGTAGATTTTGTGTTTGTAGAACTTCGAATGTTTATTGAGCAGAGAAATGTTCAATAAGCATTCGAATGAGTGATGAAAGATCATTTTATTAAAATAAAAGAACAGTGAATTTGAGATAAATAGCTTAGAACAGGTGCTATCGAGCTCTTTCATCGACTGCCACCTCCAGACCAGAAAAATGATTTGTAATTTAATAAAAACTTCTAAAAAGCATTAAAACCACCCAAGTCGAGCGATGGCAACGGCTGCCCTTTTTTCAGCATTGGGAAAGGGTTGCGCCTCAAAGGGTTAAAACAGAAGAACGATATTGCTATGATGGGAGCACGGGGAAGTGTGAATGTGTTGAAACATATTTTAGAATAGAAATCAAGACTTTGCATCTTGTTTATTTATATTTTCATTAAAAAATACCGTTCATTTTAGCCATATTTAGAATTGACTACATGATTTATTTCAAACTATCTCTTCAAAACTTCATACATTTTAAGAACGCTTAAAAGGTAAACAAAACTGCATGATCCATGAATACATTCAAAATCTCACAAAACAAGATAGGCCAGAACTCCTATAAAGGGAAACAAATTGGACTTGAACGAGTTCTTAACATTGGCAACACATTCGTAAAGGAATTTTGACCCATATACTAGAAAAATACAGACCTATACGAGTAAAATGTATCATTGTGTTTTGTCTGAAAGTTTCGTAATATAGGTTTTTCTACATAACGGCTTGTAAAGGAGCCTTTTTGGTTTACATAAGTTTTTTATTTCTGAACCGCTTAAGAGCCGTGATTTTCAAGATGAATTTTAATTCATCCTAAATGACTGAAAATTCAGTAAAATATAAATAAAACATTACCACAGAAACAAAGGATTGATCATCAGTTTCTCTTCTATGATACAGAAAGAAAGAGAGATAAGTTTTAGCTCAAGAACATAAAAAGTTCTTAAAGCACTATCCCTTTTAGGATGAAAGATCGTCTTCAAAGTTATATGAAGATTTATCCCATAAAATAAAAATATTAAATCTAAATGTCTCTTTGAACATAAATCGCTTTCAAAATGCCATAAAAATTCATGAATAATGTCTTTCTCGAGTATTGAAAGGCACGGAATATGAAATAAATTGAATGCTGTATGTACGCTTGTAAAGTACAGCAATACGTAAAAATTACATTTTTATGTATTGCTATTATTAGCTTTACCATTTTGGTAAAGCTAAGTATTTCTCATAACTGATAGATAAATGAGGCATTTTAATAACTTGACAATTACTGCTTAAAACAGATAACATTATTACATACTTCATATTACCGACGCTAGTTTCCGACTTTCATGTTATCGAAATAACGATTTGTGAAGGAAATGATGTCATTAAAATCGCACAGAACAGATGGAGTGAATTAGAACGTGTCCGTGGATACACTTTTAGTGCTGTAAAAGTAACGAAAATATTAATACCCGTATGTATTCGTTACTTTCAACTCACTACCTGTTACTAAGTATTCGTTACTCGATACTTTCGTTACTAGTTCGAACGCGAGAAACAAGTCATAGAGAGGCTCGTACCTAGAGGAGGGGGCGATGCAGCCCCCCTTTCCTAAATCTGACATTTTACTTATCTTACACTGTGATATTTATTTACTTAGTTAGCAATTTGATGCACAGCTTCCCACCTCCTGATATAAAATCCTGGTAGCATTACGTACGATTACGAATGTTTAAAATACTACATGCAACTCCATTTTTTGATTTAAAAACAAATAAAAATATCATATATTATTACGCGTAAGAGTTGTATTTAGAACTTATTTTCTCTGATTAATAGATGTTTTTCTACAAATGTATTGTTTTATACAATGTTAAATTAACCAAATAACTTATAGCGCCCATAGAAATCTTCCAAAAGCATGCTTTCCTCCCCCCCCATAGTTTCCATCCCCTTTTTTAATTCTGAACGCTGGTTTAACCTGTTTATTCTCATCATAAATAGTATAACGGAAAGCTTGTGCCTAGTGTTGCTTCTGAGCAGGGATGGGCATAGAAATCTCGGGTCCCACTCGAAATTTTTGTTTAAAACGAAACGATAACTTTAAAAAAAATGCGTTTTAAGTTTACATGCCAAATATATATATTTTTTTAATTTTCAAATAATATTTTAAATAATAAAAATGCATGAATTCGTTAACTTTATAAAAATATTTTTAAGGTGTATTTAAATTACTTGTTATTTATTACTCATATTTCGGTTCTAGCTTAAGTATTTAAAGAAAAATAAGTTCTCAATCCTTCGGGACCACTCTGAAAAATAATCCTGATTGCACCACTATTTTATACTAAAATGTCAGAAAGCACGAGCACCCCGCTTACTAACGTGCTTCTATTCTTATAGATATTGCTCCTCTATAATTGCAAACACACCCCCTTTCTCCCCCCCCCCAAACAAATCTGATATTGGCACCCACGCATAACATACTATATACTATACCCATGCCCGCATTGTATAAAACAGACGCCATGTCTAATCCCATATCATGATAGAGCTTTCTCCGTAACTGATATTGCGTCATCAGTAACGATAACGAAACATACGGATACTTTCAAAAATCATCCAAACGAGACCATTCGGTACATGCGAAATGTAACCTCCTTACTAGTCAGCAACGAATATCGAAACACACTGCTACTCATATACCTCAAATACCAAGACTCATTTTCCCCTTCAAACCGCGAGCCTATACTACTTCCGGTATCCAGTGACGGATAACAAAACATATTAGTACTCACTTACCGAAACTCATTTCCCTCTTTGAAAGCACGCCCGGCAGTCCGTGGGAAACGGGTCGATCCGGATGCACTAACGACTCCTATTCGAAAGTAGCAATTCGTTACTTCGAGTCTGAGTGATTATCCGCATCCCAATAACGAATACATACTGTTTGCCACAGCTCTTTTCACTTTAGAGAACCCACAACTGAGAGATTTGTCTTGCGTGTACTGCTGTCCATCGGTGGTCTGAGTTCGCACGGCGGAGCGGAGGAATTTTTTTTTCTCGAAAAAAAAAATTTGAACATGAAAGTTTTACAGTCGTAAAATCAGGAAGCATGTGTTATAGCTAGCATTAATCTTTTACATTTAATTATACGAGTAATTCCGTTTTGCTGCGAGTTAAGAATAGAGTCAAGTTTTTACAACTTTAATTTCTTAACAAAAAGGGGACATTGTACCTTTAAACTTCTAAAAAATCAATTTTTCAAATGTAGTTTTTAAAAATTATTCAGATAGTTAGGAATATATTAAAACAAACCGCATCAAAATCGAACAAAAACTATGCCCGCAGCCATTAAAAGTAATAAAGCTAACATGGACTTTTCCTATAAACGCAGTGTCAAGAAACTTGATTTTCTCAGTTTCTGATTTTTGCACTTTCCCACAAGATTAAAAAAAAAAAAGTTATGAATGGAAAGTTATGAAATTTTACATATAGGTGGTATGTACATATATTTATTCTCTGAACCTCAAATTGGATAATGGGACCCAATTATTTTATTTTATAACATGATAAATCATAAAAATCTCAATAATTTTAAAATTCTGTCATTCATCCTGTTATAAAATAAAATATTTTAGTCCCATAATCCAATCTGAGGTTCAGTGAATAAAGATCTACATGTACAACCCATACGTAAAATTTCATAACTTTCCATTCATAACTTTTTTTTTTAATCTTGTGGGAAAGTGCAAAAATCAAAAACTGAGAAAATCAAGTTTTTTACACTGCGTTTATAGGAAATGTCCATGTTAGCTTTATTACTTTTAATTTCTGCGGGCGTTGTTTTCGTTCGATTTTGATGCGGTTTGTTTTAATATATTCCTGACTATCTGAATTATTTTTTTTAATTACTTTTGAAAAATTGATGTTTTAGAAGTTTAATGGTACTATGTCCCCTTCAAAACTACTTGTTTAAAAAAACCGTGGAAACAACTGGACTATGAGCTCTTAAATGTGTAGCTCGATGTGGTTTTACTTCTTGGTACCATTTTGCATGCTCCTAGTGCATGGTGAAAACAGCTATTCGATGGGATGACCCTTTCGTTTGTTGTTTCTTAAACGGCAAAATATTGCATTAATGTCCTTTTCATAAATTCTTAATCTGTGTACATAAATGTTCAAGTTTTATGAATGATGGTTTCTGCGAATATTTCGATACTATAATATGTTGTTATAAAATATGCCTAATATGTGTGTACGCAGTGTCTCTACATACTTGTATGAGACGTTTCATGCACATTTGTAGCTTTTTCCTTAATACAATGGACCCTTTTTTTAATCAAGAACCTTGTGCCAAGAACATAATTCTGAATACAAAAAATAAAGAATGTTTTTTAATTAGGATATCTATTTTTAAATGTCCTTTTTAAAAATCTATTTGTCGTTCAATAGTATTGAAAAATGATCTGGCTTTCTGTATGCCGTACTGTGTGTCAAATTAAACATGCGAGAAATCAATCTTCTTTTTTTTTAAATCGTACTCCCAACTACTGCAATGCATCATCCGTGTTAAGAACGTTTTAAAATCATGCTCTCTTTTACACTGGAACTTAATTTTGAATATCTTTTTACAAAGTAGTGCCTCAAAACAATGGGATATAACTTCTCTGTGCGCTAGAAAATTTAATATATACAAACTTTTCCCTTGCACAGATTCCGCATGATTCAGCTTTTTATAAAAAGCAGCACTTCTGCGTTGTTTTCTTTCTAGGGATTCTCTATCACTTGAATACAAATTGGCTTTTGAATGCTTTCTAAGATTTTAAATAACCTCGCCTGAAGTTGATTCTTTTAAAGCTGATTTTAGAGAGATCAATCTCTTCTATGTACTTGTTTGCATTGCGCCCGGAGTGCTGGAGATCCGGGATTGAGCCAACTAATAGCGTGTTTAGAAAAAAACATCAGCCTCTGAATTCCAAGATATATTTGTGACTCAATAAATAAAAGCTAAACGGAATTCCCTGTTAGACGGAACATTTTGAAGATATATTTTCTTCATTAAAAAGGCCCCTAAGGCATTTATGTTTAGCAATGAAAATTTATTTATTGAAATTCGGAAAGACATTATTTTCAATAGTGAATATTCGATAGAGTTTCTGCTACAAAAAAAAAAAAAAAAAGAAAAGAAAAGAAAAAGAAAGATGTATGGATCATAAATTTTCTAAATCTCACTTATTTGTGCCTATTTTACTACAGCGCAACAAATAGTTCTGTCGTTCGTATCAAAGAACGTAAGGTTTTCCGTTTTGTGCCCATGCCGGGAAATGTGCAGTATGCTTACACGACTGTCTGCGGTGCCAACTCCTCACAATTGGAGGGGTGAATTCTTCAAACTGTATTTTATGTGACACAGATCAGCTAATGTATGTGTGTGTGGGATTACGGCTGATTAGCTACGCGTGGGCTCTAGGCCGAAGGGTGGAGTGCTCTCTCCGTGGGATCTTTCGAAGGGGTCCTAACCCGTATTTACGCTCAGTTTCGGAGAAAACCACGGAAAACTCCGAACAGTTAGGTCGACGGTCGCGTGATGGGACCCCAACCCGGGACCTTCACACTTCGCCCGTCTACTATTTCCAGTGATATAACCACTGTGCCATGGTCAGGCGATCAGCTTATGATTTGAGAGCATTTGAACAGTGGTGTAGCACTTTCTGATTGTGAGAGAATTATTGAAAAGTACTAAAGAGCTCACGAACTAGTGGCTCAGGTGCTAATGTTCGTTGTTTGTAAAACAAAAAAATATATATAAATAAATATTTTTAATAACTGGAAGAATATTTTAAACAGCAGTCGATTTTAAAGGATGCTAATAAATAAAAAATTTTCAGAATAATATCAACCATTTATAGTTTTACACAAAAACAATTTTTAACTAAATAAACATCAGTAAAATTCTATGAATGATTCAATGCTGAACAGTGAAAAAACTGTTTCTGACTGAACACCGCATCTCTGGAAATTTGAAAGAGAAATTTAAATTTGAATCTCCTTTTAAAAGAAAGCTCTGATTTTTTTTAAAACTTTGTTTAAATATTAGTGTCTGTTCAAGACATCATTGTATTTACATGCAGAATTTTTTATTTAAAAGATCCTTATTTTGAGATATTTTATCTCGCTTTCCTTTTGAAAGCTTTGTGTATTTTATAATGGCGTGTTAATGGGGTTTTCGTGTCGTCATAAAAAAGATGTGAAATATTTTTGCAACATACCTTTCAATGTTCTAAGAAAATCGCGTAATAGGGTGGGTTAAACATGGTGTTATATTTTTATGTATGAAAGGGTTTTTCTTTTTAACAAAAAGAGTTCAAAATTGTATATATTAGAAAAAAATATTTTTTTTCTTAATTCCAGAATTTTTGCTATGTACACTTCTCTAAGAGGAATGCTATAATAGTCGTTAAGAATGATGATCAGAAGTTCAGGATCTAATCAGAAACTGATTTTTTCTCCATGATCTGTAGCAGTTAATAAGAAAGCATTTCCTGATATTGCTGTAAAATATTTCAGCAATATCAGGAAAGAAAGGAAGAATTTTACCGGACATCTAGCTTCTTTTTCGAAGAAGTCTTTGGACATAAAATCTATCAGTCAGTGCATATTCAGCAATAATTCTTGATGTACAAGAAATTAGAAAGTATTGATGCAAAAGAAGGATATTGAAGGATAAAAATCTTACACTAAATTTTCAGCAATAACTTATATGTAACACAATTTTGACCTCTTATATAGTTACATTAATACATCTATATTACTTTACTATTTCAAATATTTAACCCTTGTGAATATAAAAAAAATACTGGAAGTTAAAAGTACAATCCAAAGAATTTCCATCCAGGTTAACGTCTCTGTATGCTAAAATTTGAAATCTCTGCTTCTGTTTCCGTTTTACATCATCTTATTGGATATTGAAATGATTTCCGATAGATAGAGGGATCGAATTTCAGCATCGTACTTTTTTACACGCACATACAAAATGTAAAAGATGCTTCGGTTTCTTTTAATAAATCGAACATTCCCCCCCCTCCTCACATAGGGTGAATAAGGCAAATATCTATCTATGGACCTTCGGCTATTTCCTTTCTCTTCGTACGAAACTTTTTCGGAATTTTTGCGACTTATCTCAACTAGATCTTAGCGAATGTTAACTTTTTTACGTGCTCTAACACTGCAAGCTTGTTGGAGTAAACGCGACTGTCGAAAAAACCCCATTAAGAAAATCCAACTACGTTCAATGAAATGATCTTAGCGGACAGTTGACACAATATTTTTGGAACAATTGGCAATTTTAATGCTTTGATCTATAGTTAAGAGATCTATTCCGTGTTGGTAATTCTGTGTAGGTAATATGTTGTTTCAAAGTAACATTTCAAGTTCCAAACATGCGCCATTTTAGTGAACTGTCTATTTAATAAAGTCGAATGAGTTGGATCTTAACCCTCTTATGCCCATGGTAGCAAATAGGGTACCGTCCATTAAACGCTATTTATTTTTACAGGAAAAAATGTTTCGAAATGCCATTTTGAAGTCATAAAACCGTTAACTGTACCTTTAATTAATAACAGTAGTAGTTTGGTCCACCGATGCCAGATTTAAAGGATGAAAAATATTAAAATAGTTTAGAAGCAACATGTTTATACTCTTTTGTTCTACTTACAACATGTTCTACTATCCATTTTTCTACTATTTTAATAATATTTAATATGAAGAAACTATAATAATTCCCATTTATATGTGAGAAAATATATGCTTTTTTGCTAGATACGAAATTATTTTTTAAAAGTTTCATTTACAATGTTTAGAAGAGTTTTAAAATCATAGTGCTACCATTGAAAAAACATATAAAAAACATTTTCAAAACGTCTTATTGTATTTACGTTGTTTGATTTAAAGGAAAACTATTTGAACGAAAAAATATTTCTTTTTGCATGGGAACTTCTCATAGTGGGAATAAGGGGGTTCATTGAATCCCATATTATAATATTATTTTTAAGCAAGGTTATTACGCCAAGGTTATCATAAAAAAAACAGTGTTCTCTTTGCTTTTCAAAAGGATTTGGGTAATTTATAAAAAAAAGGCACTTTCTACTGAGGAAAAGGACGATTTTTCGAAATCCATTTCGATTTTTTCTTCGTAGAGAAAGTCTTCTTTTAAAGGAGCTCCTTCATTGCTTTGTACTACGCAGGATCCTCCTTGCATTGCATATTATGAATGGAATTGTTGAACAAACAGCTATATATATATGCAGCAAAATGTATTGCATACTAGTTATTCCTTCTTGCATTGCATAATTGGGACATTTTCAAAATTCGGTGTCATTTGCTGTCCCTGTGTAAACTATTTTTTTTTTTTTTTTTTTACAAGGTATAAGAAAATTTAAAGGGTTTTTCTTTTTATCGTGGTTTTTAACAGACAGTTTCCAGTACTGAAACAATTCATCAGATCTGATCCAATACAAAAATCATACTATTTAATAATTTTTTTTGAAAAAAAAAAGAAATATGTTATTAGAGAAGATACTGAAATATAGCTGTCCGAATCACAGAACGTGAAACGTGTTATGCGGAATGACTGCCCTAAAGCTAAAATTTCTGCCCTGACATGCTTTAACATAGTAGAATAGAGTTTAAATTACATTATGAAAATGCTTTTATAAGATTTTAAGCAAAATACAAGATCTCATTGAAAAAGTAAAAACCTGTTTATGATAGTATTTTCTTTTTTTTACATGTCATGTCTGTTACCTTAATGAGTTGTACAAAATATGTTTATTTATTTATTAATTTAGATCACTAGATATTTAGTCTAAATTAATGTCTCTTTTCATGTTCTTCTGGAATTATTGACTCATGATTTTTTTTTCTTTGAAATGTCATATCTTACTATAATAAGTAACAGACATAACAAATAAAAATTTGCAAAAAACTAAAAAATATTTTTAAGTAGAAAAAGATTATATTATTATATTCAAATTATTTTATATGTGTTTTATTTAAAGACTATTTTTAAGCTGTATTTGATTTTTGGAATAAAATCATTGCATTTAGGAAAAAAAAAAGATTTTTTTGAGCTTCTTTTCCATAGAAACAATATTTCCCCCCTTTTGATTCCTGGATAAATTTCTACATTAAATAAAAATTTAGTGCAGCCCTACAAATTTAATAATTAATAGATAAAATTTTGTAGACATTTACTATAAAACTAAAACTTTTTTGAAACATTTACTATTTATTACTTATTTTGGAGAAATTCTCAAAATTTTACCATATATACTACAAAATTTATATTCTAGCGCTTAGAATTTATTATTTAAACCGCACAGTTTAAAAGTAGCTTAAAATGTTTTTTTTTAAGTTTATTTTTTGAAATCATAAGCAATGCACTCCTCTAATGCGATTATTAAGAATATATTCATAAACAGCAAGTTCTTTTTAATCATGTAAAATTCGATTGAAGAAATATTACCTCCCTAAGGAGTAGAAAAATCATTATTTAAAAAAATCTATGTTTTACTTTTTTACTTTTTTTGTGTAAAGGGAAAAAAATAAGTAAAAAAGACTTGAAGTTTGCTGTTGTTTGAAACCTGGTAATAAGAGGAATTTATATAAAGTCACGTCTTCTTAAAAGCGAATGGGGAGTAATTAAATTGTTGCATATGTCAGAGTTTTTTCTTTAAAAAAAATTACTAGGCGTTCACAGAATATTTGTTTATTTCAAGCACATTTTGACTTTTTAGTACTAGAGTTAGCTTTAAAATCTAAGATGTAAAAAATATCTAAAAAAGATCGGACAATCAAAATTACGAAATTTATTTTAATTTTCATTGCAACTCCGTTAGTGCCTAGTGTCCCTTTTTGATAAAATTTTAACACTTTATCTGCCGGTCGTATAAATGCACAAGCGCGGTTCTATTTTCCTAAGTTTTGCGAATAATACATTTGACTTTAGCAAAATGCGTAGGGTATCAAAAGAGACTCATGTGATTCTACTTGGAATCCAATTGGTCAGTGTTCTGCCACAATCGCTGTGTTTATTCACCAGTTAGTAATACCTTTAATAAAAGTACAGAAGTTTTATTAAAAATCCTTGACTGACTAGGTTTCTAAGTAAAAAGATAGATAGATAAAGATAATAGACAGATGGATATGGATAAGTCAAATAAAATACATACGTTCTTCCTGGAATTTTCTGCCACATTTTGGATCTTTTTTAGAAGAGGAGGTGGACTTCTGACCCCTTGAAATTTCTAGCGACAGCCGAGTGGAGTGAAGGAACCATGGATTGAATGTGCATGTACCGCATGTATTCGGTGGTCTTTGGTGATATGGAGGAATCGAACTGTAAACCTTTGAGTTATCAGCCCAAATCTTGAGCCGCTGAGCTACCAAGGACCTGTAGTTGAGTGTATTTCACGATGAACACGCCATCACAGCGTTTTTGCTTTTTTTAGAGAAAAACAAATCAGCAAAATAGTGTCAAGCTATTAATTGTGTCGTATATTCCAGAAAAGTATATCAAGGAATATATCAGAATTAGAAAGTTCTTAACTCTGTAATTTATTCATTCTGTTAGTAAAAATGTCGTAAAAGTGATTACTTTGTGAATCGTGAAATGAAATAATTGTGTCGCGGCAGCTCTAATATGACTTGAGCTAGATTTCCATGGGGTATTTTTTATCGATATTTTCATAAGAAGCAGGGACCGCACTCCTCAACTTGATATGAGAATCTTTTTAAAAAAAGAACTTTGCTTTTGGTTGTCTATTTTAAGATAGTTTACGAGCGCGTTTTTCGAAATGCAATTCCGAAAAATACTTATGGTCACTGCAGTTCTTGTACATGTTGAAAATAATTTTGTCTTGTAAAATAAAGGGTGTGTAATCGTTCAAGAGCCTGGAAGTTTAATAAATCACAGAAAAGGAATCTGAATAGTCTTCTATTGTATGTGATAAATTGTCTAAGCTATGGCTCACTTTATGTTTAGTCAAGAAAATAGTTGCACAAGCATCGACATGGAACAGAAACTAAAGAGCTTAAATCTGAGCTTAATAAAATTTGAACGCAACTATTATTCTGATAGTGTGCATTTGTTCTGTTCACATCCGTCCAAAATCTCACTTACTATTAAAATACATATTTTTGAATTCGGATTCATTCATCAACATGATGTTATACGAGCGATGCATTAACAGAACGCTTTTGTAATATTTCGATACTTATCTCGTAGAATGAAGGGTCTAAGAACGCTTGTTCTCGATAGGACTCATTATTTGTTCTAAACCTCTTTTTAGAGACATTTGTTTTGAGACTGGGGCACTGGTAATAGTATCTGAAGAATGCGGCGTCAGAGGAAGCGAAAGGAAAGACAATTTCGTCCCATGGAAGCATGTATCCCTTATTTTATCATTCGATGGGTCCAGCAACACGCTCTAATTTTAGCGTACGACGGTTTTACCTCATTCCAGGTTGTCAATGAATGTTATCCCATGCGCATGTCGATTCACGCATCCCAAAACAAGTGTTATTCAGCAATGCAGGTAAGAAATGAATGACACTCTCAGAAAAATCCGTCTTTATACACTAATTTATCTCTCATTTTTCAACGAATTCTTTCCGTACTCGTAAAGTAATATTTCCGTGAATTCTTCTTCCCGAACTCTGAAGAAGAGGAAAAAATTCGTCGAATCTGAAGAAGTTTCTTCAGTTGGCAGGAGAAAAAAAAATTCGCCAAATAATGGAGCTATTCCGGCAGCACTGCTGACAGTAAAATCTCCGTGAATCGAAGAAACGATTTTTGAGTGTGTAGTCATACAATCGGTTCTCGTTATCCGGATAACCGGTTTTGGTGTCGCCCCGGTTATCACGACAGTTTTTCAAAGTCCAGATTTCGAGCATTTGCAACTACGTATCGTGAGACTCTGCGTACGACCCTGCTTTTTTGCACGGTGCGAATGGGTTTGGGGAGGGATGGGCGATGCCGCGGATCCCCGACTAAAGGGTCTTATTACACGGACAAAATTGAGAGCCATTTTGGTTGCAGGAACCAGCTGCTGCCATTCATTCCCGCCAGTGTGGGAGCCCAGAAGAGCACAAAGGGTTGCCATAGTCAACAAACCCTGCTGTGTTCACAAACGTCAGAGATTCACCGAATGGGCGGTTGCTAGAGCATGTCATTATAAATAGCATATCCTCGTGTATCTTCGGATCGGATTGATATTTATTTTTCTTTTCTTCAATGAAATCCATTCCATCTCGATATTCCATTTCACGGACATTTTGTTTTCGCACACGCTCATCCCTTTCACTACGAACGGTATGGCTGACGCTGACTCTTCCGCCATTTTGTGTTGTGACGTTGCTGGACTTCCAGCAAACTGCAATTTTTTCGCCTCTGAACGAAAAAGTTGGAGTGGACTGTTCCTTAGGTAACCGAGGGAAATTTCCATGAAAGAGGTTTCTGCAACGGGTTGCAGCAACCCAATCGCACGAAAATTCCTTCGTGTAATAAGGCCTTAATATCCCTGTCTAGAGAAATAGGGATGGACGCGAGACGAAAAATGGGTGTCTCGCGTCTCGCAAAAATCCCTATATCATAATGTTAAAAATGTTTGTCTCGTCTCGCAAAAAAGCTCTAAATCTCTGTCTCGTCTCGCAAAAATCCCTATATCATAATGTTAAAAATGTTTGTCTCGTCTCGCAAAAAAGCTCTAAATCTCTGTCTCGTCTCGCAAAAAGTCGTCTCGCGTCCATCCCTATAGAGAAATATTAATGGATCCCAGCAGAGGATAGTGTATTCCCCTGCTGGCGAAATGTTAAATTAGTCTCTGTCCCTGCCAACTTCACCAGTACCTAACAATTTTAAGCACTGAGAATGCGATTTTTTTTTTTCGGTTACTAGATAAAGAAGCAAGTTAGAAACATCCCTTGATGCCGAAGCCATTTGTCATTCCACAACGGGTGTCAGGTTTCAAAGGAAGGCAGCGAAATGAACAAACAAACACTGCTCTGTCGCGAGCAGTGCTTGTTTGTTTAAGGACACATGTAGAATCGACATAGGCAAGAATATTTGTGCATAGAAAATCTGGGGTCTGTCAAAGGTGGGAAGGCGGGGAACTAATATCAGTGACTGTAGAATTTGTCAGGAAAGTATAAAGATCAGTCGCAGAACTCTAAGTTTTCCCTGATATTTTTTTTAAATAAATAAAATAACTATTTACTATTTTCTGCCTGCATTATATGCGCTCGATGAACGTCTATTCAAGATTTCTAAGGAAATGGAAGATCTGAGCGTAAACTGTACACATTCTAGGGCTAGCGTTAGTTTGAAGTCGAAATGGAAGTTGAAGGAGCCATTTACAGCTTTATCCTTTGTACTGTAATCCCAAGAGTCTAGCTCACTTGGGCTTGGAACACGCAAAGGGTAAACAGAAACAATCGGGCCACCTTAGAAAACTGCAGAATACCATAAAAGAAGACAGCAGGACAACCTTATATTGAAGTCAAGGAGTCAAAATGAAAATAGTATGTTCTCGTTTGTTTCTATACACTAAGGCGACTACTGTAAAATTTCTTCTCTTTCCCAGCACCCCCCCCTTAAGGGAGGATCCCAATATAGATACATTCTACGTAGCTTGTGTATCTGTGATTCCATAGAACAAATAATCTATTACTTTTGTTGAATTTAACTCCGTTTTCAGAGGTGTCGGCGACTGCATTTGTAATGTAATAACTGATAAATCATGTGAGTGAAGCATTTACACCTTCCCTCGCTCTTCTTTTCAAATCCCAAAACTGGAGAATGTTTACTTTCTCCCCTTCTCCTGGAGGAAATGTTTAATACGTACCCTGCTTTTTTTGTGTTCCCGACAATGTCAGGATGACGAGGTTCGACTGTACTGTGCCTCACTTTTATGGAATCAACATTCCGTTGAGCTTTATTTTGAAAAAAATAAAACAATTTAAATCCTAACGATAAATTTCACGAGAAACTAAGACTAAAATAATACAAAATTTTATATCTTCAAGCGTCGCGGTTTGTGAGAAAAGAGCTCATACGTGTAGCATTAAGCTGATTTTATAGTGGATGAAAACTTCTGAATAGTGTACACATAAACCTAAATTGTGACTCATGTCCTAAGATTTATTTACACTTAATTTTGAAAATTTAAAGAATAAAATTACAGCGCAAGGATATTTTCCGGTTATAATCTCGTAAATTTCGTTTTACGGCGTAGTTGAAAGGAACATTTCGCCAATTAACACTTTTTATGCTTCGGCTTTATACAGTTTAGGTTTTAGATCGCGCTGGAAATTTATTGGAGTGATAAAAAAGGACGTGGAATAAAGCTGAAAGTTTTTGTTTGAAATTCTTTATCACTTTTAAAGTTAAAGCTATCCATTTATTTTACGCTTTCGCATTAAGTTCAGTCATTTTACTTGTTGAGGTATTATAAATTATTTTATGATTGTAAAATTTATTTTCAACCAGACGAGCCTTTATTAAACTAACTCTACATTTGCATGGATTTAGAAAATATAGAAAAGAAAACGCTCGTTAAAAATAGAGCTTTTATTCGATACTTTAGTGAAATTCATCGACCAGTATCCTGGTTTAGGAGAGAAAGAGCATAGCATGTTTTATTAACATGTATCAAACCGTGGTACGTTTTCAATGGCCCACTAAAAATATCAAAATCTCGGCATCCTTCAAATGCTATCTTTTGCATCTCGTGAATCTTTTAGAATGACTTTAGTCTTTCACTGTGCAATAATGTAATGGCTATACATAGGATCCTAAATACTTGTATAGAAATTTTTTGTTACGAAACATAACATCGGGTGCAGAAAATTTGAATAAAAAGGAGGAAGAAAACGCCATTGTTAGATTCCAAGCAGCTGTCTGCTTTTAATATCTTTTAGTTTTGTATTTTCGTTCGTCGCTTCACTTAACTTTTTATTTCTACTTTTTTTTTGCGCCTAATTTCATTATTTTAAATGAGAGGTAGATCTATCATTTATTTATTTTTATTATTAAAAAAAAACAGAAACAAAGTTTTTTAGAAATAAGGTCAATAAATAAACAAATGAAGGCTGATCGGACATTTTAAATCCTATCTATCTAGCCGTAAACCACAGCAAATCCAATTTTGATTCTTATTCAGTCAGAGGTTCAGCTTTTTCAAAATCTCTTTGACAACAAGACCTGTCTGTTGCTTTGAAGTCACTGCGCAGAATAGGTCCTGGATCCAACGAGCGATTTAGGACACACACACAGGCACCCGAGCTCTTCGGTATACGTCTATCTATATAAATAAAATTAGACTTTTGTCTGTACATTTCTTGGAATTCAAAAATTTTGCGATTTCTATCCGTTTCAAGCACCCGGGATTCCGATGCGACCCTCAAAAAAAAGTTTGTCTGTCTGTCATTCTGTCCGTGACGCTTTTTTTGTTTAAGCATCACGTAAAAACGACTGAAGCGAATGATATGAAATTGGGTGTCATGAATTAAACAGAAAGCCTAACATGCAGCGCTTATGAGGGCTCATCACAAAAATACAATACCAAATAACATAACATATTATAAAATACATCACAAAATACCATTTGCAAAAATATCAACAATATTCTGCTACAAATAAAACAATATAAAACGATTCAATTATCCATTACATATCAAAATTACACATGTGCAAAAACTAAAGAAAAATAACCTTGAATATTCAAAATAATATATGTACATATGACGTCATAAATGTGAGATCTCTTTGTAAAAACAACTTTGCATATAACATTGCACGTTCAAAAACATTTACTTTCCAAGTCCTTTGCATTATCAACGTCCATGCAAAATAAGAAATGAAAGTTTCTCAATATTATTAACAAATCTCAAATATATTTAGTGCACTTAATCAGGTTTAAATTTTAAAATAAAGTTCAAAGATGAAGCTTCTAATTAAATGAATGTCAAAGAAGATTCTAATAAAAGTCATGACATAATTTAAATAAATCAAGTCAAAATGATTGCAATCAAATACCTGAAATGTGTCCAATGCAATTTAGTTGCAGTACAGGTATTGCTATCAACTTTCAAAACAAACTCTCTTTTTTTTCTTAAAGTTTGTTTATTTATTTATTAATATATTTTTTTAATATCAAACACAATTTACTTCGTGAAAAACATAATAAAAACTTTCAATGAATAAAAATATCAAAACATATATAAATATTTTTTTTTTTTTTTTAAACATGAGCTTCAAAACAAATTAAGATTTTTGTGACCAAAAACAGGAAACTTTCAAACAGACGAAACATGAACATAAACAATATTTGCAAAAAAATGGTAAACACAAAAGAAAAATGTATGTTTGTGTGTGTAAAGAAGGTGCAGGTTAGAAAAACCCATTAAATTGTGTAGAAAAGAAAAAGATTACCGACAACCGTAAGCTCACCTAAGAAAACTATTGTTCCTCTTTTTTTTTTTAATATTAACAACAACTTGATTAACTAAGTTTCATGAAAAAGAGATACATATCATACAGTATACTGAAGTGTACATCTTTAAAAATACTGGACCAGCCAGATACAAACAAGATATTATACAACAGTGTACAAAGCAAGGAAGTGTCTGTGGGCACCTTCACAAACACGCCATTACTAAAACGAAAACATGCATCTACTTTCTAGGTCTTAAATTATACTGATTATGTGAAGTTGTAGGTAGATTAAAATTATCTGTAACACCATTATGGTAGTGATTATTACTATGTAAAGAAAGATATTCAGAACGTGGAGGAGCTAAAATTAATCTATCAATATGTACTCTCTGAGGTTCGAGATGGAGAGCTTGCAAACGTCTAATAGAGAAAGAAACAGGTGAGTGTTTTTCAGTGATCACATAAGGACCTGTGAATTTAGGTTTAAATTTATCCAAAGACTTTTTATAAACAATGTCATTTACATTTAAATCTCTGAGCCTAGCATGTTGTGAGTGTCTCTGAAAGCGAATCGTTTGTGAAGAAATAATGTTTTGATAAGCTTTCTTATAAATAGAGTCTAATTCTTGCATTAATTTATAAGTGTGTATGTCATTAAGATTTGGCGGAGTTGTCTCAAAGTTAAATGTGTCAAAAATAAGTGATAATTCTCTGCCAAAATGTAATAAATTGGGTGTAAAACCAGTAGTTGAATGTGTTGAACCATTATACAAAGATTTGTGAATTAAAATTGCATGTTCGAAGTTGTGGCCATCAAGTAATAAAGAATTTACAGAGTATTTAATGGAAGTATTTATGCGTTCAGCAATCGAATTACATTGTGGATGACCAGCCGAAGAATGATTAATTTTTATACCAAGTTTGTCATGAAAATGATTATAAATTGAGGCAACAAACTGTGGCCCTAAATCTGACAAAATCACTGCAGGACGACCAAAAGTTGTAAAATATTTAAAAAGAGCCTCGACTATTACATTAGCAGACGTAGAAGTAAGAGGCACAAGCTCCATATGGCGAGAGAAATGATCAGTGATTGTTAGAACAGTACGACCATTACTGAAAGGACCAACAAGGTCAATAGCAATAGTATGTCCTGGATAAGTTGGTGTGTATGTTTGTTGTAAAGGAGCAGGTCGAGTAGGATGATGTTTCACCTGTAAACATACAGTACAAGAGGCAACAAAATTGACAGTATCAGTATAAATACCTTTCCAAAAATACTTCCTTGTTAGAAATTCGTAAGTCTTTTTTAAACCATAATGTGACAGATGAGAAATTGTTAAAGCTTTTGCTTTTAACGAATGTGGAACAACAATTACATGATGATAAGTTTGATTATGAACATTATACTTTTCACACATCAATAACATAGTTTCTGGATGAATAAAAAAGGCAGGATGAGTTGCAGAGGAACCCTTACTTAAAATTTCATTATAAATGACAGACAACTCAGGATCAGCATTTTGCTCTCTGAAAAAAGTTTCATTTGAAATTTCCAACAGTGGATCAGTACTATTTGAATTTTTTGTAACTAAAAAGTTCACATATTCATTATTTTTAGGAACATTATCAACAATTGGTATAACACCTTTATCATAAATTAACTGAGGATTACTGTCAAGAGTTTCAGTATTATTTTCAAAGTTCTCCCTAGATAAATAGTCAGCAAGTACATTTTTAGATCCAGCAATGTGCTGAAAACTAAATGAATATTCTGACAACTCAAGTAACCACCTTGTGATTATGTCAGCTGGGTTGGTAGTCTTTTTATATTTTTTCAAAGGAGCACTATCAGAAAGAATTATGAAATGTCTATTATACAAATAATATTTAAAGGCATTAACAGATTTATATATAGCCATTAGTTCCAACTTAAGAGCAGGATACTTTTGCTCAGCTTTATTTAACGATTTGGAAAAATAAGCAACTGGAAGTAGTTTATTATCATACATTTGTAAAAGACAAGCACTTATAGAAATGTTGGAAGCATCAGTATTTAAATAAAAAGTCTTATTCCAGTCAGGAAGTCTTACCATAGGTTCAGAGAAAAATATTTGTTGCATCTTTTGAAAATTTTGTTCATGTGTAGAAGTCCAAACAAATTTAGCTTTAGGAGTAGTTAATTGAATCAAAGGTTGAGATAACTCAGAAAATGCAGGAATTAAGTGTTTGTAAAAAGTTGCCAAACCAATAAAGCGTTTTAATTGTTTTTTTGTTGTAGGAGTTGGAAAAGAAACAACTTTTGCAATGTTACATTGAATAGGCTTGATAAAATGATTTTCAATATGAAAACCCAAATAGTTTGTTGATGTTTTATGAAAAGAACATTTAGTAGGAGCAAGTGTCAAATTATATTTACATAAAACTTTTAAAACTTTTTCAAGTTTATGTACAGTGTCTTCAAAAGAATGTGATCCTATAATAAGATCATCCTGATATGCGAAAATTCCATCTGAGTTAACCTCGTCTAGTAAAAGATCCATAAGAGCCTGAAAAGTTGAGGCAGCGGATTTCAAACCGAAAACCATTCTTTTATATTTAAATGAGCCAAACTGAGAAGTGAAAGTTAATTTATCTTGTAAATCTTTTGGTAAATCTATTTGATGATAAGCCTGTTGTAAATCTAAACTGGTGAAAAATTTATATGTTGATAGATTAGCAATAATTGTCTGAATTTTAGGTAAAGGATATGATGAACCTTGTATGACAGAATTCAACATACGCAAATCAAGGGCTAACCTATACTTCTGTTTGCCAGAAGAGTCAGGCTTTTTCTTTACTAAAATTACAGGACATGCCCATTCAGAACAGTTACGTTCAATTATACCTGCATTCAGTAATTGGTCTATTTGCTCTTTAGCTTCACTTTGAAGAGCCTGAGGAATTGGAAATGGCAATGTTTTTATTGGAAAATCATTAGTAAAGTTCAACACAGGAATAACTCTGTCAGTGTGTCCTAAAGTAGACATATCTTTTGAAAAAGCAGCAAAATTGCTTAGTAATAAACTACTTAATTCACTTTGTTCATTACATTCTAAATGTGCTAAGTCAAAATCAGATGAAGTTAATTGCTGTTTTCTTTTATTAAGCACTTCTGATGAAGGCTGTATTAAATTACACATTTGAAAATTCTCAGAATCATCGGTTAGGTCTCTTTCTTTAACTTCATCAATATCATAAATATTACCAATCTTGGTATTCTTATTTAAATGAATTTTCTGTTCAGATACATTATGAATAAATATAGAAAATTTTTGAGAGCACTTGTTACCATTTTTGTTTTGATTAAAGTGTTCATTTAAATAACAAGCCTCATAAGAAATGTAATTTTCAGCATCATTTGGTGAAAAAAGAAAATATTCAGTGCTAGACTTATTATCACAACAAACCTGAGCATAAATATGCTCATCCGGTTCTAAAATGACCTTTTGACATAGACAAACAGAATTGTCATTTACTTTAATTGAATTAGGACCTTTTTCATTATTATCAGTTGCACACACATGCATATTGCTAGAGTCTTTATTATTTAGAAAATATACCTTTAAATCATTAACCATAAGACAAGAATTTTTCATATCAATTGAAATATTGTTTTCTCTTAAAAAAGGAAAACCCAAAATACCATCAAAATGTTCATTAACTGGAATGTCAACAATATAGAAGCAGTGGTGAAAAAACATTGATTTAATTTTAAAGGTTAATTTAATACAAGCAGAGAATTTTATTTTTGAATTAATTGTAGATATAGTGACTGAAGAAGCCAGGTGTTTGTAATTGATTTTAGATTTAATTTCATTAAAAACATCCCTTGTAAGCAAAGAAATAGAACTACCAGTATCAATCAAGAATTTAAGTTTTTGTTTATTCACCATCACTTCAATTATTGGTAATAAATTACAATCATTGTTCACATTTGCAATAAAATATTCATTTCGTTTTTCATCTTCAAAAATATTATCAGTCTGTACATATTTAGATTCAGCAATGGTAACAGGTACAATAGTCTGAGTCGAACAAGAACGAACTCTACGCTCATTAGACACTTTTGGTAAATTTTTAGACAAAATTGGGAAATTGTCTGGTGTATGTATGAAAGAACGAGATGTGTTCCCACCAGTCAAATCACACCTCGAAATTAGTTTAAATTACAGTCATTAGAAAAATTTCTTCCTGAACTTCGGAAGTTGGGTCGACGACCAAAATTATTATTTTGTGGAGTATTGTGCAAAACTTTAAATTTTCTACACTGGCGTGCAGAATGATGTCTGCCGGAGCACAATTGGCAGATAATAATACTTTGACCTCTATTTCTGTCATAATTTTGAAAAACTGTATTTCTGTTTTTAAACTGTGTATTATGAGGTCTACGTTGTCTGAAAAAATTCCGTTGCTCAGAAGCAGAAGCAGAAGCATTACGATTGGTGTCAGCAGAATCAGAAGTAGAATTTTTAAAAGTCAAATCATTAATTTTTGAAGCTAATTCTTCAATTTTTTTAGAAATAGCAAACACTGGGGCTTTTTGTTGATTAGCCAAAACAAGTGATTCAGATTGTGCAATATTTTGTAATTGCTGGGCACGCACAACAGCTTTAGAATAGTCAGTTATGTTATCCTCCAAAATTTTAACTCTAATGTTAGATGGCAAAGCCGACATCAATTTAACATATTTAATATCATCAAGAGCTTGAGAATCTTTAATTTTATATACCTTAGAAACCAAAACATTTAATCGATGAACAAAAGCAGTTACAGAGTTAAAATCTTCAAATTTCAAATTATTAAGCTCGGTTACTGGAGCTAGAATTTCATTATTACAAAAATATTTTTCAAATTCTAATTTAATTACATCAAAATCTCTCGCTTTATTTACAACCTCATTTTCAATAAAAAACTGTAATGCTGGACCAATTAGTTTAGTCTTGAAATACAAAATAGTTTTTTCTTCTGACCATTTGTTTAAAGATGCTAAGTCTTCCAATATACCAAAGAAATGTTTTAATTCTACGGCATTACCATCAAATGATGGAATATTAACCGAAAAATCAGAAATTTTAGACATTCTACAATAATAAAAATAATGACTTACCTACAAAAATGACATAAAACACACAAAACGCAAAAATTATCCTCTTATGAATGACAATCAAAACATTTATCCTTGTGACACACATAAAAGTTCCGAATCCATTATAAAAACACACATAATTCTGAACACCACACACGTCTCACGGTTTCCGCTAGAGTTGACTCAGAGGTATCGGCGAAATACAGGAAACATAGGAACAACAAACCCTGGTAGCGGAAAAACACAGGGCGGCGAAACCAGAAGCGCGAGGCGAAACCAGAAGAGCATCGTAACACCGGAACGGTCACTACGGAAAATGTAGACACGGAGAACAATACTAGTCTATGACTTTCGATTTCCTGAGCGTCATACACACCGCTGGCTAGTAGGCACAAGTATCAGAACGAGGAACAGCAAATTCTTTTCGGTCGCACACCGCTGGGTAATCAAAATTCCGATGACATGGAGACGGGAGAGTCCACAGAACATTTGTTTTGCTTAAGTAAGAACAGTTTTTTTTGTGCATTCTTACCCTGGCAAACGGAAACTCCGACAGCCGGTGATGTGCCGGAAACAACTACTCGTGAAAACGAGCTGGTCATGACGCACCAAGTTTATATGAGGGAGTTGTCGGAGGTCGATTAAGAGAAACGTTCCCTCGGCCGCTTACATGACGTATAGTGTACAAAAGGTATTTGAGAAAAACTGACGGACAACTGGAATACACAAAAAAGCTGCACTTTATTGCAGGTATCTTCACAAAACAGTTATTAAAGAAACAAGTTCAATTACGCACCGCACATTGCTTCATAAAAAGAACACCAGGAACATATCTAATTGTTCCGGCCACACGGCATGCCGGAGTTCCATAAAAAAATGAACACAACCTCCTCTGACGGAGAGCAATCGAGAAGACTTTTCAAATCTTCCTACAAAAACTGCCAGCTCACTACAGGTTGGCGAGTAAAATATGAACACTCATAAGCCACTGCCCCACGTGACAACCACCGTCCGGTAGGCGTAAACAATATAAAAATTTGAAACAAACGGATTTAAATGATTAATGCCAATACAGAAGTGCCAGAATTTGGCGGATGCCAATACGAAAGGCTACAACCCTGTGAGAAAACACCGACGGAGACCGGGAGGCGCTAAGAACTAACACAGTATATGCTAAAGCGAAATTAATTTAGAAGGGAAACCCCGAAAAATCCCAGACATAGCTTCGCGCAAAAGAAAGAATATTTTATCGAGACGAAAAAACAAAGTGGAGAGAGATTAATACGGAATACGTAATTTTGATTTAGAAAGACGAAACATAGGAACATTATTTTAAGACGCGAAAAATATGTGAACTTCGTCACACACCCAACTTAAAACAGTGTCGTCGAATTTAAAAAAAATCTTGATTAGATTTTGAAATTTTGCGAAAATCATTTCAAACTGCGTAAATTTGTGTTCACACATCACGTAATAACTGCAAAGGTGAAAAAATGATATTGGGTGAAATGATAGGTGGTCACTCACCTTAAACTATAAGCATCTAATTAAAAAAAATCGATCAGATTTCGAGATTTTGTGAAAATCGTTTAAAACTGAGTGAATCTTTTTTCCCACATTACGTAATAGCGACTTAAGCGAATGATATGAAATTGGGTCACACGATAGATGGTTGCTTAACATAAACTATAGGAGTCCAATTTTTGAAACATTTTTATTAGATTTGGAGATTTTGTGAAAATTCTCTCAAAATACGTTCAATGATGATTTCTTCAAACTTCACGTAATAACGACTAATACGAATGATACGAAATTTAGTGATAGGATAGGTAGTTGCTCATCTTAATTTATAGGCGTTGAATTTTTAAAATATTTTAATTACATTTGGAGATTTTGCGAAAATCGTTTTAAAATGCTGAAAATTGTTCCAGCATTACGAAATAAAGACTGCAGGGAATGAAACGAATTTGGGTGACAGGATAGGTTGGCACTCAACTTAAATTCTAGGCTTCCAATTTTTCAAAATGTTGATTAAATTTTGAGATTTTGCGAAAATTATTTCAGTATGTGTAAATATTCATTCGCGCATCACGTAATTACGACTAAAGCGAATCAAATGGTATTACTTAGTGACTCTCTAACCTGTAATATTTTAACAATACATAAAAATTATAACTTCACTTTCTTTACTTTGGCAACATACTACATTCATTC
The DNA here is from genome assembly GCA_038373885.1 of Cheiracanthium punctorium. NCBI lineage: Eukaryota > Metazoa > Arthropoda > Arachnida > Araneae > Cheiracanthiidae > Cheiracanthium > Cheiracanthium punctorium. The sequence continues at coordinate 343,292 of JAWZYV010019422.1, forward strand.
TGTGTACTCCTACAATGCTGACGAAAGTTCTTGCTTTTTGGAAATTTGCATTCACAACCCGTCGAGGACGGGTACTTCTGCTAGTAAAATAATAAAATCGAAGTGAATCACTCGAGTTAGAACCGAGAAATAAGGAGAACCCCATCCATCCAAACCAAAAGTTTGAATCAGTTCAAAATGAAAAATGAACATGTTTTACCTTTATTCTTGAAAGGAAGGTTGGAAGGTTGAAAATGTCTCTTCCATATGGAGTAGATGAAGAACTCTATTTTTGGATCATTATTATCTTGAAAGGTATTTGAGGAGGGTCACTCCCACGCACATACCTTTCTCTCATTTAATATGGGATTGCCAAGTCACTTCCCTCAATGTGTTTCCGTGGATGGGAAAGGTGAGTTTCTAGATCTGGCCATTATTTCGAATCACGTCTAACACGCATTATAAAATGTTTTAACGTTACAGTCAACGTTTTGCGATTTTGACTCCTTTCACTAGATCAAAAAGTGAAAACAGTAGACACCGGTTATAACGCACTCTCACGGGACCTCAAAAAATAGTACTTTATAGCCGAAGTACGTTATAAGCAGGACCGCCGGTAAGATTCAATATTACAAAAAAAGAAAGTGGGCTCGTCCTTTCATTGTAATGTGTGTTTGAAACAGGTCTGATTTTATAAAATTTAAATGAAACAGAAAATTCTTTATTGCTTACAATATGGATTGAGATCAATAATATGTCATTTTCTTTCGTTTTAAATGGGTAGAGGCTACTTTAAAAATACCGTTTTGGATATCCATAATAGACTTTTATAGAGTCTCTGCAGCATTCGAAAGATCGTGATCCTGTTTTTGGAACACTGAATGCGTCGGGTACGCTGGGTATAGGCTCCTCTGTTTCTTCTTCACTATCATCCTAATCATGATAGATAGGGCTTTTCAGGAGGCATTGACATGGATGAATGACCCATAAAAAACATATTCTTGTTCTTAACCGTACCTAGCAGGCGAAAAAGTTAAAAGATCACTCCCTTCATTCGTACACCATTCGTCTCGCTAGAGAATCCGAAAACGGACCACGAGCGTTTTGGAAGGTACTGAAATTTCCGAGAACAAGGAAATAAAATGCTTAAGAAAAGCAAAATTTTATTTTTGGCTTTGGCATAAAAAGTACGTTATAGAGCCGAAGGAGGTACTTTTGTTAAGTACGTTTTAACCGAAGTTCAATAACATTATAAATAGAGGACTTTAATCGGGACCTAGCTTCTAGGTACGTTATAACCCAGTGGTTCGCGACCCCCAAGTGGGTCGCCATGCCTTTTCTCGGGGGTCGCCGCAGACCGATTTTGTAGGAAATGAATGACAAAATATTTCCACGTTTCTCTGCCATGAGACACGCTTTCTCCCTTTTCTCTTTGTAAAGTAAAAATCCCTTTTCTCATCAGGGCGCTTGTATCCAATCTACAAAAACGGACGTCGTAAAGTGTATCTAGGATTGTTAACCCATTTCGAAAACGTGTGCACTAAGGCAGAAATATCGGAAATAGAAATTGCAGTTCATTTAAGGTGAGAAATTATTAACAACCTTGAAGCTCTTCAGTCTGAAATTCAAAGCTCCCAATGAACAAGAGGCGGCACTCGTGCGAAATCCACTTCACACACATCTTTAGAGGTCGCCGATCTTCCTGATGAAGCGGAGGACGAATTTTTCAATTTTCAAAAGGACTCCTCAGCACATGATTTATACCCAGAAAAATATTTCATTCAATTTTGGTGTGCTATGCGTCACTCATATCCGATCATTTCTAAGCTTTCGCTTCCAATGTGAGTACCCTTTGCATCCACTTACATGCGTGAAGTTGAATTTAAAACTGTTTTGTAGATTAAGACAAAAGCCAGTCACAAATGAGATGTCCAAGATGCGGTTGGCTTTGACCCATATTCAGCCAAGGATCATAACTTATCAGCCAAATACAACCTCACTCATCCTAATAATAATCAGTACGGAATAAAAAGATAATCATTTTTTTTTTGTCTTATGGGTCAAACAGGATGGATGGAGGAGGAGGGGGGGTCGCGAACATTTTTGAAAAATCTGAAAGGGGTCGCGATTCAAAACAGGTTGGGAACCACTGTTATAACCGATAGTACGTTATAGACCAGGTCCCTTATAACCAGTGCGCACTGTATTATATGTTTGTGTGTCAAGTAAACAAAAATAAAAGGTCAATAACTTACCTATAGTCTATTTAAAACAAATATGACTTTTATTCGATCCTTGAATAATAGATTTGTGAATGTCACTCGTTGTCAGGGTTGAAAGAAGTTGATTTTTTAACAAAATATCACTCGAGTGAATGAAAAATAAGGGACGGCCAACAAGGTAACATCACCGTTAAGGGGTGGCGTCATAACTCATGGAGTCTGTGTCGAACACTGTGTAAAGGGAAAATCTAAAAAGAAGGGGGAGGTGGCATAGAAAGTGTATAAGATTCAGACTTATTTACAAAAAGAAGAATGTTGCATGTCCCTTTTATATTCCTCTTGAATCCGAAATTATTGAGTAAATCCGAATTATTATTATTATTATTTTTTTTTTTACTCGGACCTACATTGGATAAAACTTTAAATAGAAATTTTACTTTGCTTTATTTTATTTTATTATTTATTCTTCCGAAATTAAATTTATTTCTAATGTTCTTTTTGAGGAAACAGAATGATTTTCGTGAATGACCGTCCATGAAAATTTGAAATCGCGCCGTATAAAGATATAAATAAGGATAAAAAAGACACCACCTGTGCCATGTTTACGAAATTCCTTTTCCATGTATAAGAAATTCCCCCTTTATCAAGATAAAAGAAGGCGCTTTGCGAAAGGATTCTTTTGCACACAAACTTGAACTATCAGAACATGACTTTTGAAATAGGGACGTGGGAACACAGAGAATGACAACGTTGAAAAACAAATATTCACGTTTTATAGTTTTTGCGTTTCACTAAGGAGACGGTCCTACATTCTTTAGAGGCAGACAGGAGATCTTTATGTTTTCTATAAGCTGGAAATAAATAAGTCAATCCAAATAAAATGGATGTGACCCGAGTTCGTCCAATGTGTTAAAATTAAATAGGAATGAACCACTCGCCTATAAGATTTAAACAGATCTTGAAAACAGAGCTTTGGCAGAGATTGAAACAATTTCGATCCACTTTTTCCTTTCATCCCATTAACACACATTTTTAGTTTAACCATGAAGTCTTTCACGGCCGGTATCCATACATTCAGAAACGTTACAGTTAGGAGGGCTTGGTCTACAAGAGAAAGAAATTTTGTGTAACGTTCCGTCCAAAACGGTACCAAACACCACGAGGGAACTGCGGCCCTAGTGGGACCTTCTAGCCCAGATAACTATGTTGTTTGTGGACAGAAGATATTTTAAGTTTAAATAAATATTTATTTTGTTTCTATAAAAAGAAATCGCAATTGAACCCTTTGAGGCGCAACCCTTTCCCAATGCTGAAAGAGGGGCAGCCGTTGCCATCGCTCGACTGAACGACCCGCAAGAGGGCGGACGATCGAAACGTTCATCGCACGCCACAGATCGAGCTCGATCTGTGGCACGCGATGAACGTTTCGATCGTCCGCCCTCTTGCGGGTCGTTCAGTCGAGCGATGGCAACGGCTGCCCTTTTTTGAGCATGGGGCCATCTAACCAGCTGTTTTCGCATTCTTCCATTTTTCAGCCGATGTCAGTGCTGTTAAAAAGAATCGTGCCAAATTTTTTTACGAGAAAGGACGTGCTAAAAAGTAAAGGATTCTCGTGGAGCTACGTCACCCGCCACTATTTTTATAGAAATCCAATCTGTTCTTCGTGACTGGCAACAGTCAAAACGTCAGAGTCGGGTGTTCCAGAGCGGGAACACTGCGCATTAAAGGGTTCAGCGCCATAAAGATAAAAGCATTTTAATTCTTATGAACGAATATATTTTATCTCATTTTACACAGATGACTATACCAGGCTATTTTTAACTTAATTCGGAGATAGTTTATTTTTACATAGATGATACTCTCATACGTAGGCAGTACTCTCATACGTGTATTCCTGATAGGCATTGTGCCATATCTTAGGTCAGTTCTTTTTACTTATGTTCAAAGAAAAATTTACGAATATTTCTTTATTTTACGAAGTAAGTTCAATAAAATTTTCTCATCTTTAGTCTTTAAAGCATCCAAAAACACACATTCAGTCACAATAACCCTGAATGTTATGTTTTCGCATTAATGTAACTTTTTTTCGCTAAAAGAAATGCCCTAAACCTTCAAATGAATACCCATATTGTACATGCACTTACTTTTACGCAATTTTCTAGAATTAAAATATAGGCACTTTTAGGACCGCTTTCTTCAAAATAATACGACTGTTAAGGGATGAACGCCTTAAGAAAACTAAGATGTTTTAAAAAATCTCTTTTTTATCCAATATACTGTAAATTATGAGAATAAATAAATAAATAAATAATAAATGAATAATAAATAAATAAGTATTTCCCTTAATTTAGTAAATTCTGACTCTAGCGTAAGCATGAAGGATCTAAAAGAAATGGACTTCATAGACAGTTTATCCAATAGTTGCTTACTAATATACTGCTTTATCGAAGCTAAAACAATATCCGTTTTAAATTTTCTTTTGTTTTACTAACATTTCTGCCAAACTGGCTTTACGTTAGACCGTAGAAGTTAGCACTTAGTAATGACGAAACTCCGTTCATCCTACTTTATGGATGCTGTTGTTACGGAAGTAGTAGCCATTTGCTCTCATTTGAATGGAATGCATTGATTCAAATATTTCATTTTAGGTTAAAATAATTTTTTTATTTACAATACAGCGAAACAAAATTACGAATGTTGAAACCTAATGAATTGCTTTTCATAACTGCAGTATTGATTAAAAAAGGGCGGGTATTGGCTCATGAAGCATTCGCTACTAATAAGGCCCGAATGACTGGCCATTTTACTGAGGAAGCACCCACTGGGTATGGGTGGTGAACCTCGTATGAAGGGACGAACAAGTGAACACCCAAGCCCGAAACCGATCAGGCGATGTATAGAGAGGCACAAAAATAGCCAGTTATACATAGGGGCAGAACATTTGAAGAGTGTCCTGAGCACAAAATGTTAGAGTCGGGTTCTGAGCATGATAGAAAGGTTCTTTAACCACCTGGTCGGCTTTCATAACTGCAGTCAATTTGACAGATTTTGAGATACAACGCATCCTCAATGCAGGTTGCTTACATTTTTCGCTTTCATAAAAAAATGATTTTCACTGCAAATCTTTGAAAAATTCGAATCCAAAATGGGATGAACTTGTGTAGATTGGAAATGACCGCATTAACAGATCCGAATAATTAACCTATATGTATGAGTAGTTTAAGAATAGTTTTCTTAATCATTATAAAGACGCGCGTTTTCTGAATGATGCAAAATACTTTAATCTAAATTAATTTTTATTTCTATCTTTTATTGTATTTCAATAAAAGATAGAAATAAAAATTAATTTCGGAACATTTTTCGGAACATTTCGCGGAACATTTTTCTTTGAAAATAATAATCGGGAAATTAGGAATTGAATGTTCCAACGAAAGTAGTAAATGTAGGAAAATTGCTTTGAGTCAACTCTATACGGATGAATCTATTTAAAACATTTATGCGGGCTCATTTGGAGTCGAAGTTTGGAACGGAAACTATGCAAACATGCCGCATATTTAACTAAAATACGTCTCTGTTAATCTTCATTATAAAATTATTTTATAATATTTGCCTATCAGTGTCTAATCTTTCTTCGTTTTAATAAGATCCCTTTACTTGGTAAATATTGAGTGCGTAGCTATTCATTAGGATGGCTGTTTCTCGCAAATCGAACTGTACCCTAACAAAGGTTTGGGGACTGCCGGAGAGATTTCTATTAAATATAAATCACCTACGCTATCTCCTGGGAGAGATACAGAGTAAACCTTCGTGAACTAGGATCCATTAAGGATCCAAATCCAATATTAATGGAAGCGTGCATTAATAACATTTGAGTAAGAATATCTAATGCAGAATACCATCTCTCAGTTTGGGAAGTCTCTTCATTTGCTCACGAATGTATACTTTCATTCTGGAACAGTTTCGATTGAATCTGGATGAACCAAGACTGTCGTTATACAGAGAAGAGTTTGCTAACTTGACAATACTGGAGTCACTGAAACGAAACACCCAGAAGAGTATATCAAGTAACGATCTGTGAATAAACCTTTCTAAATTTAGGTGATTGAGGGATTCGAATCCGATATTAATGGAAGCGTACATCCATAACTTGTGACTAAGAGACATCTTAGGCACTTTATTTCTCGGAATTTTCAGCTTTACCTCTCAGTTTAGGAAAACGGTATAGTAGGTATTCATTTCCTGTTCAAAGTATTCATTCATTTTATAGCAGTTAGTAAAACAGATTGAATGAATCGGAGTGTGTTTCTTATTCCACCCATGACCGATAAAAATATTCCTTAAATAGGAAAATGCACTCAGCAAAGATCCTTTAATAATTACAATAACAGCAATAAAGTGATACCATTAGTGCCCTTAGTAAGTAATTTGCATGAAAAAAAATTCAAATACTGTTTTCTATACATATAAATACATAAATATTACTTAAATAAAAAAATAGGAAATATATATAAAAAAAAAATACAAAAATACACGCGCGGAATTATAAACGCTGCTAACCTGCTGCTTGATAATGATTCACGTGTCATAAAAGTTTAACTGTTTGATACCCATGAAAGAACCCGTTCAATCTTCGTCAAAAACAACAAAGCAGGAATGCATAAACGACAAAACAGAAATACATAATTCCAAGCGTCATCAGTACTGGCCCAGACAGCACATAAGCTTAAATCAAGTTTGACATTTCTTTGAATTTGACGCATTAATGCAAACTTGACAGTTCAACTCATTCTAAGCTGGCAGCAAGCTTGCAGGAGTCAAGTTGAATTGTCAAGCTTAATTCTAGGAACATACAGAATATGTCATTCATAGTTGGATACTCAGCTATCTCGCGAACATCCCTAAATCATCCGAAAATGTGTCTCGGACATGGGGTGCGCGTCCACATGTTACTCCTGCACACATCGTTTCCTGTAGACGTTTTCTGGGCCGCTGCGAAGATCCGATGCAGGAGACCAGTAGTCTTCTTGAGGATGTCCGATGAATGTCGATTTGAGTTTGCGTGAAGATTTTCCGACGTATGACTATGGACGGACGTCTTCTGATATCCTCTGTGGGATAGGCTCGGTGTCGGATTAAGGGGGAACATTATGGCATCTCTAGATGACGCTTATGGTTATCTGGAATATTGTTCAAAAATCACAGAACAGTTATAAATTGCTTTTGAAACTTTAGGACATTTTTTTCGTTCAAACTAGATTAAGTTATTGCTTTACCGTTTTGTTATGCACAGTCTGTAAGTCATTTTACCTGTTATTTACCTTTCGGATTGTACTGTCTCCTTGGCCCTACCTTTTTATAAAAATGGACCAACGATCAGAAAATTGGATTACATTATTGATTTGTACAGTAATGTGTTTCGTTTTGGAAACGGTTATCCTATCTTGCATAATTATTATTGAAAATGACATCCGTTTCAATCAGTCTTGCTGCATTTGATATTCTACATTTGGTATTATACATTGGATTCTGATATGTTAGAATGAATACTGTATTCTTGTTATTATGATACAATGGCGATAGATGCTGTTAATAATAAAGATAATGGCACCGTTATGCAATGATTCTCAATTCTAACCTCCGATAAGTAAAAAACGAGTTCGGGGCAGGTATCAGTAGTTGAAGACGGTTGTATATTTTGCAAAGTATTTTCTTACTTTCTTTCGAATTATTGGAAATTCCTACTTTTTTCAGCTTCACTGGAAAACAACAATAAGTTCCAGCAGAAGTGGTTCTTGCATATAGTCATCCACTTGGAGAGTATGTTGAAAAATTGAGCATCTTGAGGTAAAATATTACTTTGGATCACTCTACATGTTGTTTTCTTTTTTATAGTGGTTTAAAGCAATTTTTCAAAATATCATTTTCATTTTCATTTTTACTTTAATATTGTGAGACATGTCTTTTACACGTTGTTTGTTTCTTTTCCGGCAAAAATGCATGTGCACAGAAAATTCCGTTTACACGTGACATTGAAAATTTTCGCTCTCAGGAATAAAAACGTACCATCTTTTCTGAAAAAAATTCAGAGGTCTTCTGTCCTTAAACTCTTGTTGTACAAGTGGCAGCTAAAAGCGATCTCTCGTGAAATATTGTTTCCACATATTTTTTCCTACACCATATTTTTGTTAATGTATTTTTCAGTCTCATTTAGTTTGTAAGTTTTATATTTTAAAATTCATTTCATACTCTTCACATATCTATTTCCAAAAGAGGTAAAGTATGGAAATTTTCATGAAGTAAATATCCAATAGAAGAAATTTAAATGAATCATTTCACAACGTACCATTTTCCTTTTAACACTGATGATCGTGATAAAAAAATGTGAAAACTACATCTCTCGAAGATTTTCAATTATTATTTTCCGAAATATACAAGCAACATTTTCTATTTGTTAGTATTCATGGAATCACTGTTTACTAGAAGCAAGTTGCGTTTCCAATAGACACATTTTTTATTTAAGAATTAGTGGAGCTCTGTAAAAATGGAGCGATATAAGTAATTCCACTATTTATGTAAGTTTATAACCTAAGAAACGTTTTTATCAAAATAATAAATTCACCTGGAATGCAAAATATTTCTTGTCTGAACAAGCCTTTTTTTCAAAGTAATGTCTGAGATTTTGTAAAAATTGCAATGTTTACTTTTTGAATCCTTGTTTCTAAAATTAATCGTTCACGCCGCAGCAAAAATAGTTTTTTTTTAAATATAAAAATGGCAACCTGTTAATAATAATTTCGGTTCAAAACATGAACTTTCTCTTATTTATGGTAGAATGTCCTATGCAAGGAAACTACGTTGCAAAATATTTTCCTCAGATACCTTTTGAGTGAGCTAAAAGATTCTTTTTTAAGTACATTACGAATAAATAGATGATGGGAATAAGTAAAGAGGAATCATTTCTGTTTGTTTTAAGCCAAGTTTCGGTTCATTACAAAAATGTGAAAGGGACACACTTTTTTTGAAGATACACATGCTTTTTTGAAAGAAAATAATACTACGTAACTCTTTTGAAGTTTACACTGTTTTGCCATTTGACTTGCCCTATTTCTTCCATGACTAAAGGAACCTGATTCTTTATACACTCCTTAACTTCAATAACTAGAAGCCATACAGTTTGCCACTTGCCTTTTATGTAGTGTAGTTTTACTATGCTGATATTATGATCAAAATAAACTATTTATAGTTCAGATATTTACCATTTCAATAAACATAAAAGTGAAAAGTAATCCATTTAAATGTTATTTTACTAAATGTAAAAAACAAGAGTTTACTCGGACCGAATGGGGTAAGAATCTAGGTATCATGGTTAGTATCGAACTTGTTTGAAAGCCACGGGCACTTGACAGCATGAATAAAAACGTTGGATGCATAAACTAATGCATAAGCTACTAGTTCTTAGATAAGGGAGTGAGCTGAAAAAATAAGAGGAAACTCTACAACACCACAGTGTTTCCTTTATGGCCGTCCAATCTGAAGCTATACTGTAGAAACTAACAGTCTGTCCCTATAGTGCCATTAGAAGAAAGAATCCAACATTTGACGAATATATTTACCAGATGTGATTTTAACATCGTTTAAAAAAGTGACACTTTATAAAGCTGATGAAAATTTCTGTCAAAACATTTTAAGCTTACTAATCAACTGATGAAAACGATCAAAGGTAGTTTTGCTTTTTGGTAATCATTCATTGATCTCATATTTTTTGATGGATTATACGTTTTGTTTATTGCAATTTTTGTCCATTTAAGTACAGAAGTTTTAAATTATACCCTGTGTCAATGTGGGTAAGGTATACACTTTTCACTTTGCCTACCTCGACTCAATTGATTTTGCATCACACGGTAACACATTATATTGGATCCTATAAAAGAGTACTGCTGATTCGTTCAAACTGGAAATGTAGCCACAAACGGGCTTAAAGTTCAAAAATTTAAAGTTGGGCATGTCATACCGAGTGAAACAACATAAATATTTTTAAAAGAGTTTGTATGTAGTCTTTAATTGGTTAAGATGATTCTTATTTTTTTTCTAAATTCTTTTAAACAAATTGCATTAAAATAACTAAATCTTTGAGCAATACTTTTACAGCCTTACTTTAGTTTCTTATACCGGTAAGGCTTTATTTGACATTGCTTTACAAATTCTACCACTCTTAGTTTAAAGTGCGAAGCATACTTAAATGCTTTTTTTCTTCTTTTTTGAGGATCTGAAAAGGGCCCACAGTCGATTAAAAATGTATTGGAAGTATCAATTGACAAAAATATCAAGAAACTGCTGATAATACTTCCGCCTTCTAATGATTGCCGAAAAATGGAATGATAAATTAGTTCAAATCTTTAAACAAGAGACTGCGTAAGCTACCTTTAACAGAGCTTTTGTTTTAGGAGGTATTTAATGGCTTATAGTGTGAAATAACTGTCGGTATTACGTCTTTATTGATTCAAAAAGAGTTCAGCTATTTAAATAAATATAAGTAGACATTTGCCGTTAATGTTAAGAAGAAAATTGAAATGTAAATATATAAATTTATAGTTTTACAAGTATAGTGAATATGCAGGGTACTCCGCATGTTTAGAGTAAATAATAGCTGTATTCAATCTTCACTAGTAGCATTTTCGTGTCAAACTAAACAGCAGTATATCACTTTTGGAAAAAAGTTGAATTTAATTTCTTAAAAAAGATTCATTTGAAGAGGCATTTTACACTAAACCACTCCTTCAACTCCGTGTTATCGATATTCTTTTATAAGAAGGCAATTACAATTATGTGTAAAATAGTTCTAATAAAATCGCAAGCATTCAAGAGATTCTTAAAAAATGAATAATCAAATTTCTGTTCTAAAATACTTGTTTTATTTTAAGAACAGAATATAGAGTTCTTGTTCAGCAGTCAAGCAGATGCTTCTAACATAAATATATTAATGGAAAAGCAGCATCACTGTTTTAGGAATTTCCGATGTGCCACACTCTTCTTTGTACCCTATGAATTTTTGACATATTATGTATTTATTCTACGCGAACATACATACAAACAATCATGAATGCTTTAATAATTTAAATAATTCAAATATTTATGCGTTCATCCACTCGAAAAGTGTTACGTAACACAAAAAAATGAATTATGTGGTTTCATTCATTCAGCACATTTGAGTATCGGAATAAATGCATATTAGAGTAAAAATTCATAACAAATAAATGCCTAGGGTTAGGGACGGAAAGGTTGCAAATTCACAGCGAATCCATACAAATGTTCAAAATTGCTGATGTGCAATTTTTTCCTCTTTTAGAAATGAACGTGCTTGTACAGATTCTAAAATATTTCTCATTTTCTATGTGTATTTAAATGATTATATCATTATAATACACTGGCGTAATGAGATAAATATTTGTTTTAAAATGTAGACTTTCATTTCAAAATCTTAAAAGGCGACACATCCAATATGTTTAAATATAAAAATGCCCATTAGGTATATGGCAAATGAAATTTTCATGTTACTCCGTCTTTGCTTATTCATGAATCACAAACGAATTCCGATTGTTTAAAGAGAAAATGATAAAAATAGTAAATCATGTTGAATTTTCTGATTACGAACCATTTTTCATTTAAACAGGAACATTGATTTTGCTTTCAATGGGCAAAGTAGAAGCAATAATCCGTATAAAGAAGGTAAATTGTGCAAAATGAAATGCAGTTCACCTTTTTTACCGGATTTTACGGTTCAGGTAACTTCTACTAAAGTACATATAAGAAAGAATATTTAAAAGTAACTTTTCTAATAAATGATTGCACTCAATCACCTGATTCTTTTAACGATTTTTAGTTTGTTCGCTAAAATGAGAGGTATGCACTTTTAAAGCAGCCCCCTCCCCCAGAAAAAAAAGGAATACAAATTTGACATTTTTAAATAGCATATATGAATGAATCATAGATCGAATAGGCTTGTTTAATATCACTTCAAAGTTTACATGCGCTTCGCCTTCTACAGTCATACACCCTAACTAAATGCAACATTTAATTATAGAAGAGTTTTGCAAATAATTCAATAATGAATTGTTTAAATTTCTGATAGTTTTGTATTACTGAGCCCTCAGTTAAAAAATCACTTCTCGGTCTGTCCGCAATGTCCACGAATATACGTAGTACATATCATAAGACGTAAAGTTGAGTTGAAATGAACGCTCAATATGTATTTTCCGGTAGGTACCTCGAAATGAAATCAAAAGTTCAAATTCGACTCTGAAAAGAAAAACGCAATTAATCCTGTAATTGTGAAATCTCCAAAACGATTGAATTCGAAAAAGCTTTACTACACACTGTTCTTTGGATGGCAAATGCAAGTGATTCTTATAAAACATAGTACTCGTTTTTATTATCTTTTTGATAAATGTAAAAAAAAAGTTTAATGGAAGCATTATGTCCTACAAGCTGCATTTTTTATCTAAACAAATAGAGTGTCAGGTGAGGCAATGATAACAACATTTTGTAAATTTCTAAATGACCCCCAACAAAATCACGAAATTGGAAAAAATTGGGGGTCATTACGACCACCAAATTTTTCTTGATGCTTACGCGTGCAACTTGTCTTTTTCAACTTTCAACTTTACTATTCTTATTCTTTTAGTGATTAGTTAGCCTTGTGTGTGAATAATTGATAGAAATTGAGCAATAAAGTTATAATTTCTATTGATTAAATCGGAATGGCTGTTTTGCTGTCAAGATATGTTAAAAAATACACTTTTCATAAACAAAAATATTGAATGCAAGAATTTCTAAAAAATTGGAAGAAGTCTTGTTAGTAGAAGTAACCTGTTTAGAGCAAAATAAAAAATAAGAAATAAAAATAAATACAAAATCAATCTTTAAGACAATTAAAAGCAGAATCTGTTATTGATACTATATCATCTCTCAGAACTTTTTTTTTCAGAAACAAAAGATTTATAAAAGAGCCGTTTAACCACGTGGCCTACATTAACTCTAATATTTCGAGTGACCTATACCCCCTAAGAATTTGAATAAACCAATAAAAAACAAATTTTTCATAGGACGGCTATTTTCTAGGAATAGCTTACAACGTAATGTGAAACTGTCCTTTTATTGGATCATGAGAAAGTAACTACTTGTTTCAAGAAACAATCCGTGGTCTAACTCAATTATTTAATTACTTATTTTTTTATATTCATGTGTTGCATTTATTTTTAATATAAAAACTCATCTGGTATACTTTTGATGCTTTGGAATGTATTTCTGGTTATGTTTGTTCACAGGTCATGGCAGTCAGTTTTAAGCACAATTTGAAAATGTTAAAAGTACTCAAAAGCAATATTTCCATTTTATAATTTATTTTTAAATTAAATAGAACAAATAAAAATAAAATAAAATAATTTTTTTCCTGAGTATTTTTTAAGTGATAATAGACAAGCATGTGCTTCTTCAGTTCAGAATGATTTTTTCTACTATTCTTACAAATTGTCAGAATGAACCCACTTTAAAAAAACAGTAGTGTCATTATGACCCTGACATAAAATATTTACTATGTTATAAAAAGTAAAATCCCTCCAGAAGCTCTTAACTGCAGTACTAACATTCTTTTTAACATAAATTAGCTTGACTAACAAATTTTCCGTTCGCGCCCACTAACACTGAACCGTCCAATCCGTTGATCGGATATTTTGACAGGGTGCTTGTTTTTTAATGGCTATTACCTTAGAAATACTTAATATTAATGATGAAAGATACTTATCATAAAAAATACATTATAAGCTTTATGCCTAATTTTTGCGATACTTTATCATTTATAAGTTTTCTAAGTTTCCGCATAATGACTCCCACGTCATAATGACTCCAAATGACCACAATCATTTTTTTTTCGTCACAGGTGTTATCACACAATGCAAATGTTTCAATCTAAGAAGGAGGTAGGTGACAATTCACAATAAAAATACACTTTCCTTTAATGGATGCCTATTCTATACAGATTTTAAATTATGTATCCAATTAAATGTGTGCTTTTCCATGCATTGAATATTGAATTGGCCGTTCATTTAGAGACTCCAATAACGGTGGAGGGTTCAGCCCTATAATCCTATCCCACTGTAGATACATTCCAGTACCCATTTGAATTCTCTACAATTTTGAACAGTATTTTTTTCCAAACTAAATGGATAACTTCGAAAGAAACCGTTAGTTCCAAAACGATGGTATTTTTTTTTTTCTTAAGGGTACGGAAATAATATCGCATGAAAATTCATATTCTTCATATGCATTAGAAAGTAATCAGAGAGGGAAACGAAAACATTACCAGAGAATGATAAAGTGGCTTCAGATATGGGGAAAGATTCTAACGTGAGATTTCACTCGGAATCAGTCCTCCCTTTAATGATGTTACATCCACAGTTAAACTTGGGTGCCTTCATTTTACGTACATTGGATAGATAGAATCATTCAGATGATAGTTAAATTTACATTAACAGTCATTCATTCTAAACTGTTAATAAATCCCAGTAAATGGATCCCATTGGACCTTATTTTAAGGGACCTATTTTAAAGACTTCGTAACACTGACTGTTTGTAGGGTACCAAGAAGGGGTGTAAAAGCACACATCTAGCTCAATTATTTATTTACGATAGATACCAGTTGGAGCTGGTAGAGCTCTCCATAGATACCAAAATTATCTACTAAACTCTAAGCTCTAAACTCTAAGCTCTAAGCTCTAAGCTCTAAACTGGTATCTCTAAACTTAAAGCTTAATCATTTCAGCGATATGTGTCGTAAACATCAAAGAAGTTTTACTTCAATCGAGCGTAAAGATTACACGCACACACTTTTTTTCTGATCTTTTTTGTGTGGCTGTGAAATACCTTTTTTCAGTGACGTCATGGTGTGTTATAAGTTTGTTGGGCTCAGGATTGTAGGCGTCATGATGCAATACTTCCCAACCGTATTGGATTTTGAACAGCTGTCTCCTTAAGGGCGAGCATTGTCATGGAAAATAAATATCCCACGTGACAACGATCCCAGGGCATGTAATTTTTTTACAGCAGGCATATTCTTTAAAAAAAACATATCTGACTGAGAATATAGATTTTTCCAATTCTGATTGCTCATTTTAATCACAAGAATAATACGTGCAACCTTGAGTCTCAGCGTATATTTCATCCAGCCGAGTACTACAAGTTCGGGAATCAAAAATTTTTTTTTTCTTTCTACTGTCAGTGGTATAGAAATGGGCTCTGCTGAGGCTTCTGAGAGAAAGAAATTCCTGTTTTCCTGTCCTGAGAAGTTGGCACTCACCCATCTGATCACTGTGACGTCGTGCTAAGCTATGATACATTCAGCGAGGCACGAATAAAAATAGCTTTAAATAATTTATGTTAACGCATTCCACCTGTTTAAAACGCGTTTAAAAAGCTTCAGGTGAAATTCTTATTATTGTCCGTGAACAATCAATATTTCTAGAATACGCTGTATGCTTTTCAAAGCTTGATTTATGAGTGTTTATTTTATTTTTCAAAAATTTAAAAACGCGTAATTTAAATAGTTAGAGATCATTTTGGTATCTATAGAGATACCAGTTTAGAGCTTAGAGCTTAGAGTTTAGAGCTTACCAGTTTTAGAGATAATTTTGTTCGTTCTTCAAATGGATGAAGAGGGACCCACATTAAAAGAAAAATCGAATGGGAGCATTTTAGAGCTTTCGGGATTTCTTGGAGATTCAAAAGAGTGAAGGCGGCCCTTGGGTGAATTTTTATACATGCCCCCTAGTCTCTTGTAATAGTTATTGTTATTTAGAAAGGATTCATGAAATCCAAATGTGCTGGAAGCCAGCAAGAAATAATGTGTCCGTTTACAAGGCCCTAAAATGGGTTCTATGGGTCCAAATGAGATAAAATTAGAATGGCAGATAATTCAGATGTGCTTAGCATTCATCGAACACCAAAAAATAGAGTAACTGAATCCTCCGATAGGTGGCACAGTAATACATTAAAACATCTCATTTGCTACACGGAAAACAACGGGCACACTCAAACTATCATGCAGCAACTGACTTCTGACTTTAACCACCTTTTCGAGTCTAGCAATGATTGGATTTCCTTTTATTCTCTGCCTGAAAGAATGCCCAATTGTTTGAAATTTCTGTACATCTTGCGTACGGAAAAGGGTGACATAGGACCTCTTCGTATCTTTTTCAATACGACGGAATTCTTTTACAACCGCAACGGAGTTCTGATTTTGGTGGAACAATTTTACCAATCCGCCTTCTTTTATCCAAAGAATAATGTTAACCCTTTAACGCGCAGTGATCCCGCTCTGGGAACACCCAACTCTGACGTTTGGACAGTTGCCAGTCACGAAGAATAGGCTGGATTTCTATAAGAATAGTTGCGAGTGACATAGCTTCACGAGAATCCTTTATTTTTTAGCACATCCTTTCCCGTCAAAAAAGGGTCACGATTCTTTTGAACAGCACTGACATCTGCTAGAAAATGGAAGAAGGCGAGAACAGCTGGATAGATTGCCCAATGCTGAAAAAAGGGCAGCCGTTGCCATCGCTCGACTTAACGACCAGCAAGATGGCGTTGTCGTCAAAAAAAGGGTCTCTCGTTCTCTGTGGCACGCGATGAACGTTTCGATCGTCCGCCATCTTCCAAAGGCTGCCCTTTTTTCAGCATGGGGAAAGGGTTGCGCTTTAAAGGGTTAATAGGCATGCGCTGTAAAGCAAATGATGTTTCAGATTTTCAGTCTATGCAAATACGCACCTTTTGTGTTATAACGCCACCTATTCATGAATTTTTGTGCTATTTCTCTTTAATAAATTTCAAGCGCATCATTTGAATTATCTGTAAGTTCAAATTTTTTATCATTTTTTATCAATAGAACCTATTTTAGAGGCCTCTGAAGAGAGCAACTTATTTTTTACTAAGCCTGCATTTAGATAATGACAAGTTTTTAACGTTCCTCTTTTACATCATTTACTAGAAACACGTGTCTTCTAATTTTTATTCAGTTATATCTTTCAGCAAAAACAATTTTTGTAACAGGTACCTTTTGTGGATAACTATAAAAGATACTTACCCCTAATGCGATCGTTTCGAATGCCACCGAAAGGTTCACCCCTCATCAGTTGCAAAAAGTTCAAACTATTATTTTATTTCCACGAAGAAAATAGTTTTACTTTTAAAACCAGTTCATCGTTGAGCGTTCTTGCTATATCTTTCAAGAATTTCGATGTACGCAAAATTTCTTCATGAAAATGTATTACACATAGCGCTTCACTTCGAGGGTATTCGAGTGATATTACAAATTCCGTGTCTCGTTTTCTCATAAGCTAGAGGGAATTTAAACACCTGGATATTTTCTCCTTTTGTGATTTTCTTTACATCCGCGAAAACAAGAAGATGAAAGCAATATGTAAATACGTTCACTTCATTTAAATATCTGAACAATGTATAGATCTTTCAAGAAGCTTTCGGAAAAGATGGAAATTTTAACAATATCTCTCTTCTGAGGAAATATACATAAAGCGAGCGTTTTTAAATTTTTGAAAAATAAAATAAACACTCATAAATCAAGCTTTGAAAAGCATACAGCGTATTCTAGAAATATTGATTGTTCACGGACAATAATAAGAATTTCACCTGAAGCTTTTTAAACGCGTTTTAAACAGGTGGAATGCGTTAACATAAATTATTTAAAGCTATTTTTATTCGCGCCTCGCTGAATGTATCCTATCTTAGCATGACGTCACAGTGATCAGATGGGTGAGTGCCAACTTCCCAGGACAGGAAAACAGGAATTTCTTTCTATCAGAAGCCTCAGCAGAGCCAATTTCTATGCCACTGACAGCAGAAAGAAAGAAAAAAATGACTGAATGCCGAACTTGTAGTACTTGGCTGGATGAAATATACGCTGAGACTCAAGGTTGCATGTATTTTACTGGTGATTAAAATGAACAATCAGAGTTGGAAAAATCTATATTCTCAGTCGGATATGTTTTTTCAAAGAATATACATACTGAAAAAAATTACATGCCCAGGGATCGTTGTCACGTGGGATATTTATTTTCCATGACAATGCTCGCCCGTAAGGAGACAGCTGTTCAAAATCCAATAGGGTTGGGAAGTATTGCATCATGACACCTACAGTCCTGAGCCCAACAAACTTATTACACACCATGACGTCACTGGAAAAAGGTATTTCACCGTCTCACAAAAAAGATCAGAAAAAAGAAAGAAAGAAATTTTCGTACTGAAACTATATCTTTCAAAAGAAAAATAGTTTTTTGAGTGATATTGATAAAATGTCAGAGAGAGAGAGAGAGAGAGAGAGAGAGAGTTGTAGTTTCCTGTTATTTCAAGTATAGAAATAGCAATATTCCTTACTTGAAGTACTTTTGCAATTACTTTATAGTGAGAACAAACGACTCCAATATGAATTCGCAATGTCTTTCTAAATGGGGTCTCGTAAATTGGTCTATATCCACTTTTCCTTTAGTTGTGAGAGCAATTATCATTGCAATGAATAATAGTCTTGTAAAGTGACACGTCTGGAGCCTTTCTCTTCCCTTGGATAACCTGGAATAGTATTGAATAGCTATCTATTTCGTCATCATCCCCTTTAGGTAGAATGGAGTGTTTCTCCTAATATATCAAATGACCATTTTCCATTTCCGCCAATTTACACAAAATACTGGCATTTAATTGCGATGTCTCTATTAATATGGAGGGTCATTAAATGATCCGAAGGAAGGAAATTGCGTGTTTCTATTAGATTGTACTACTCAATTTTCCTCCTTTATGAGATGAACGAAGAAGTTAACACGAAAATTGAAACATCTTTCATTTCTTAAAAGTAGCTTGAAGTCGAATTTCAGAAATTAAGATCACGACTGTTTTTAATTTTTTTCCCGTAAGAAATTCAATTCTAATCTAGTTTCGCCTCTCAGTATATTCGAGTCATGAATTGGAAGTACAGCCAAATGCCGTTTTAGCTAAAATCTCGCTCTAGCGAAGACTTTGGTAATCCCCAAATCCAAATGCAATATAGAGATAGAATATCGGTCTGACGAAATTTTGTTCAAGTGAAATGATTTCTCTGATCCCTTGAACTTCGTTCAAACGGGACTCGACTGCATTTCTAAGAACATACTTTCGAAATGAAAAAAAGCAACCCATAACTAGAGACGTGTTAGAATTCTCTCCTTCGATGGATTTTTAAGCGAGCCGAGATTAAAGTGGGTTGCTCTCAAGTTTGAAATCTTCTATTTTCCAACACTCCATTTTCTAATGAACCACAGATGTAATTACGTAGAAACAAATACATTACAGGTTCATGAGAAGGAAGTTCAGTTACTGTGTCTGGGATTATTTTTAAATTAAAATTTATTTTCTGGAAAATGAAAGCTCTCGAGTTCTTGCTGAAATTTCTGAAAACCCTATTAAACAAATGCATCCTAATTAAACCTCCTGAATGAGATAACTGAAACAATTCATCTCTTGTTCGGATTAAAACTACCTGTGGATTCATTTGTTCGCCGAAGAATCGAATGAGTGTTGGAATTTCTTAAAACCCTCTAAAAAAAAAGAATCCACTTTGTGAGATCGTATACCTCATTTTGTACAATAGACAATTCTCTTGTCAATCCGTTGACATAGAGAGAGATGAAATCGGCATCCTTTGAGTCACCAGCGGATACGTATACCTATAGCTTATCACTGTATCAGGTACTGATTTCGGTATTTTTTCAACGCTGTAACTAGCAACTGGTTTGGAGTAGTTTGATATCGATTGACAGTCATTTTCTAGACAGTCCGATATCCATATGTTTCCGAAGCACTCGAAACGACATCGGCTACCCATTTGCAATGATACATAAATTCAAGGGATTGACATATCGATAGATTTGTTAA
Source organism: Cheiracanthium punctorium (assembly GCA_038373885.1). Classification (NCBI taxonomy): domain Eukaryota; kingdom Metazoa; phylum Arthropoda; class Arachnida; order Araneae; family Cheiracanthiidae; genus Cheiracanthium; species Cheiracanthium punctorium. The sequence continues at coordinate 363,460 of JAWZYV010019422.1, forward strand.
AAATGTGCATCCATAAAGATGAACCTATGTATGTTAGTACGTATGCGTGTGAGTGCAACACCCTACAAATTAATAAGAAACAGGACCCACAACGGAGGGGGAAATTCGACTCTTTAGAGATTCAATTCTTTTTCGCTATTATTTATTTTCATGACAGTAGACGGGGAGTGTGTTCTTTCGTTTTAGCTTTCTTATAAAACTTATGTAAGGATGTTTGGCATCGAAAATCCTTTCTCTAGCATGGATGACTCTTTGACTACCCTAGATTAGACTCAAATACATTTTAGTAAAATTTAGATTTAGTAAAAATGATTTCGCATTATCGTTTTGACAGGGGAATGTTCGGATTCAAAATCATCCTTTTTCATTCTCTACAGCTATCGGGAAGGGAAAACGGATTGTACACCGTTCAGCCAAATGCTTACTCAAATGAAGCACAAAAACGCTCGACAAAGAAAAAGGGTTCATTTTACAGGCAATCAAGAAAAACCTACAAAAATCTTTCTTAATGTGTAGTATCATTTATAATGAATCTTTATTGGAGCCTTTGCTATGAACACAACCTACGATCCATTTTTGCAGCACAGATGGACCCTCGAGAGACGCATAGAGAACAGAATGACCTAAATTCGTCTGTCAGTTGGCATACAGGAATGTTTAAATGCAATTCATAACTCAATGAATTTCGTCTCCTTCTACATTATCTAATAGAAAAACAAAGAGTCAAAAATAATTTCATTCATTTTTTAAAAACCTCGTGTTATCGTTTAGTGAAAGGACTCTCTCAGCATTTTTTGCCATATTCATAGAAGATCAAAAATCAGAGATCGGATTCTTCAGATTTTCGTGAATGAAGGGGAATTCACTTTTTTTTGTCTTTTTTCTCTGAAAATTTTGCTTTTTTCTGGATTTCGGATAGCAGTTATTCATTAACTGTGTAATATTTTTACCTTGCGGCATTGATTGATATTTTACTTCTTAAAACTTCTTTTATATATATTATATACAAATATCGCACGTATAAATTTTTTACTCTAGTATGAATTCGGCGCTATTGGTTGAGTGTCAATCTCATCTCTGAAAAATATACATTTTCATTTTCTTAAGTTGAATTTATGACTAGCGTATCAGGCTAGCATTTTATTATAAAATCGCCATTCTTTCAGCTACGTTTTAGATACGTGTCCGAGACAGTGTTTACGTAAAAGTTTGGGCAAGAAAGGATCTTTAAAATCCGATAGTATTATCTGGAATGAATGGATCATCTGGGGTATGAACTGAATGGCAATAGCAATGTTCTTCTGTCATAAAAATGACTGTAAAACAATGTTTCACAAAACAAAAGCAAACCTGAACAGGTACCATGCCGCAAATCCCAAAGGCATAGTGATACTGTCCAATTCAAACCTCACCTGAAGTGGGCATTCAGTTATTTTAGAATATTCGACAGCAAACTAAGAAATTCGTTCTATTTAACGGTTACAGTATATGAAAAAAAAAGTACGGGTGAAGCACGTCCAATAATCACCCATGGGTCAATATATCTCCCATTCATTGAATAAAAATAAAAAAAAACCTCGGGTTCGTCCTATTTCGTCTTTTTCATGAGACGTTAGGCAACGTGATTTCAGAAACCAGCTTAAACAATAATGGGCACTCATAATATAAAATGCAAATAATTTTTATTTTAGTTATATTAAAACGCAAAGAGATCCTTTTATGAGTATTTACATTTCGTCTTTTGGGTTGGAATGATGTCTCGATGTCCCACTGCAAAGAAATTTGAATAGATTACGTCATCGATTGAGAGAAGATTGTAAGAAATTTCCTAATTTGAATGCCTTCAGAGATAGATCTAATAGGTCGAAATGGATGTTTCACATCAATATCAGAGTTCTCTAAGCTGCACGCAAAGGAAAGGAATATTTCACGTCGTTTCTTCCCAGAACGCAATCATAAAAGGCATTACTTCTGAAAGTTTTCTCATAGGAGTAAGAATATTTCCCTTTTAAAGTTTGACGTGGTTTGGGGGCGGAAGCATTATCAGCCAGAGATGATTTCTTTTCACGCTATTGACTAAAAATCGATATGTGAAATTTTGCAGAGTGATCATTCAACATACTTGACAGTGAGTTATTCTCCCGATCCTAAATTTACTTCACTCTTAATAAAATTGAAAGGAAAATATTTATTTTGGCCCCGAAATTCATTTTCAAGAGTTTTATACATACATACAATATTAGAACATAAAGTAGCGCGTCAACGTATTGGAAGGGAATCAATATAAAATTCGTTTACTACATCTAATCTACTTCAATAAGGAAAATACGCGCAAGTTCTCGTATTTTTTTAATTATGTGTTTACACAATTCTTAAAGTATGTCATTGCATTTATGGGTGAACATGGTTGGCCTAGGGTGAAAAAAGTAATTTTCGTCACTGGATCTTTGCAAAAGGTATCTGGGTACAAGATTAAAAAAGGGTGTGTGTGGGGGAAACAAAAAAGGCTAACGTACTTTGGAAGAAGTCTGCTGAGTTGAGGCCATTTTAAAATAACTAAAGAATGAACTATATAAACGTTGTTTGTGAACTCATTATTGTGTATGAAAAAGATTAATCTATCTAAATTGTTTTTGGCCGTAATGAATTGGAATTATTTTCAGTGCTCCTGCAAGAAAACTATAAATGCATCGAAAGAAGTGTATGAAATACTTTTTAGACGAAAAGAACAGTTTGGTAATCATTAATAACACGTATAAATTTTGTTTTCTTTGAAACAGACGAATGTCTGTAAATGAAGCTTTAAACAACGATTGCCCATTAAAGAGTAATGTACTGGAATTCTTTTGTGCACTCCTGGTAAAAAAAATCTACAAATGCTGAGTGCACCCTTTTCAATCTTACTGTTTTGCCACCTATTCTTTATGCACCCGCAAAATTTCAAGTTTATCGGATGTTTGAAAGGGGGCGAAAATTGAATTACAAGAAAGTGGGTGAAAATTGAATTACCTCGCACTTATTCTATTAACACAGGTGATGAAAGTAATGAAAGCGCGTCAAAAAAGTGTGCACCACTATTAATGTAATTTTGGAAGACCCCGACAAAGAATTTTATTATTTTCATCTTTTAAATGAAAAGAAAACCTTTATATAGGCCTCCATACTTATAGTATTGTGCATGAAACAGTAGATAAATCTCTAAATTGCGATTTTCTATCATGTGTTGAAATGATTGGAGTAATCCTGTAAAAAACCTATCCATGCTACATACACCCTTTTCGATGGGCGTCCTTACTTTGTCATCCTTAACAAAATAGGAGCCCCTCATAGCCGAGGTCGTGTAGCTCACATTTTTCTAGTTTGGAGATTTTTAAGGTTTTTATAGGGTTATCATAGTCAATTCAGCAAGACACAGCCACTGGTGCTGCTACCAGCTAAGGGAGTTACAACTTACACCCTTTGGGTTCTTAACAGAATAGCCTTTGTTGAACATTTCAGCGACCCTAACCCAATAGAACTCAAAAATGGAGTTACACCACAGGGGCTTTCCTTGGCTCCTATATTACATTTGTTTTGTTTGAAATAGAGGAAGGTCTCTAAAATACGTTTCAAATAGTTAATTTTCATAGTGCGTAATGTATTGGAATAATTTTACGTGCTCCTGTAAAAAAAAAAAAAAAAAAAACTCAACTGCTCAATGTACTATTTTCAATCCGATTGTACTGGCATCGATTCTTTGTGTTCCTGCGTAATTCGAAGTTCATTGGATGTCTGGAATTGCGTGAAAATTGAATTACAAAACTCCATTAGATGGATACATACAGGTGAAAATAATCAAAGCGCGTTAAAAAATAATAATAGAAATTTCAATCCAAAGCAACCAGTTTTAAGAGAAAAAGTAGTTTTCAATCTTCTCTCGAAAAATACTTTATGATGAGTTAGAGTAAGTGCATAAATAAGACAAAAGCGAGCTCTGAATCGCTTATTATTTGCACTACAGAAACGGGATTTTCACCAAAAACTTCCTTTTTTTTATCATACTTTATAAATATTATTAAAGTATACTTCCACGAACTGATTTCGCTTTGTGACCTATTTTTTTAGGGTCGTGTCAGTTTTCCTCCGAGTGAGAGCTCGTAAGGGTTTTTTAAAACATTGATTAAAAAACTCAATTAATATATATATATATTATTTTTATTGGCTCTTCTTTTACATATTTAAACACAGTTTTGAGTCTCATTTTTATTTTGTTTACATCTACTATGGTTTAAGAAAAGGGATGTTATGCATTGGCCCCTGTTTCGTGAGTACGGGGCAAGTACATACAGCAAATGTGTACTTGTTTGACCCAGTCAATTTTATGCCTAAAATCACGTTGCTACGCGTTTGTTTATCCTATCAATAAAGCACTTTGTAGGGATCATTCAATCCATAAACGCTGTCAATAACTCAGTAATAAGGTTTTTAAGGGAAATACCTCATAAGAACATACGCAACTTCCAATTCCCCGATAAAAAGGACATCCGTGAGGTAACAGACAAAGTGATCGTGAAAAATTGACCAGAACCTTCACTGGAATGCAGAGAAGTTGTTTTAACATACAATTCCACTCATACAATATCCATTAGAAAAACAAATTGTATAAGCAGGTGTAGTGTTAATATTAAAAAGAAGGGATTTCATAGCAACGAGTTCATTTTTGTTCCCATATTTTTTAAGGAAAAAAAAGTTTCTTTAATGCTAAAAATTAAAATAATACTTAAGGGAGGGGAGTGTTTATCAAAAGCATTCATCAACGCCACCTGGAGTTGAATGGAACCCAATTTTGTAAGTAAAATCAAAATAATGTTTCTAAGCATTTTAACGACCGAGTTTTCTCGACACATAAAAAAAATTCGTATCTCAAAATCTATGAGAGATAAATCAGTTCTGCAATAAGTGTTAGAAAGCTTCCAAAAAGTTCTCTATGCTCTAACTTCACCCTACTCCTACTGCAATTGTTACAGGATAGAGGCATAAAATGCACTTATTCTACTCTTGCGCTCCTAGGTAGCGCAAGAGCATACACAGGATAGAGAAAGCAATTTTTCGACACGAAAAATTGCTTTTTTTATGAAAATTTCAGGGTTAATAAAAGTGTCCTTGAAATTGCATGATAAAAATATTAAGCTTGTATGATAAAAAATGATGTGCTCAGATTTGTTCAAAGCGGCACTATCGATTTTATGTAGTGCACTGACCCTAACTCACCCTATAATAAACGTGCAAAAGATGCTGGTGGATTATTAAAATTGAATCCTACACCCCAACCTGTAAGCGCGTTAAAACATATCCACTACCAGGAATATCCAATATGACAATAAAGAACAGCGTCCCATTTAAATTCTTGTTCGACATTTTCTATATCGTTTGACCCCCTTTGTATAAAATATATCCACAAAATATTTATGTTTCTAATTTCTTTTTCGCGTTAAAAATTGAATTTTGGTAGCTTTGCTTTTAAGAATTCAGTATTAACAAAGTCGGTGAAGTGACATCTTTCAGTAAACGATCGTCTTAGAAAGTAATGACATTATCTTGCAAAAGGCAATATCACATTAAGTACCTAACGTGATGTCATTGACAGAAAAGATGAGTGCCGTACTTATATTTAAAAAAAAATATCGTTAAGCCTGCCATTCAGGATTCTTTAAGTATGATGAAGATTATCTTTATGTCTGTACGCAGGGATCGATGCAGACGAAATTTGGATCCGTTTTACGGCACCTTCACAAAATTGCAATGGAAAACAACACTTTATTGGCATTTACCGTATATTTTAATTTGCTTTGTAAATTATTTCGAGAAAAAAAGTGACTTTTACAAAAATTGATATGAAAATTCACAGAAATAGCTGTTGAAATTCGCAAAAATAGGACCCTGGAAAATATTCCTGGATCGAACCCTGACACGTATACAGGCACGACAGAAAAATTGTACATCCCAACACATTTTTCTTTGCTCCTATATGACTGCACCCCACAGCTCTTTTTCAGAAGTTGCATTTTTACAAAGTAAAACTATTTGAAATTTCTACTGCATAAATAATTAAACATAAAAAAATTAAAATGGAGTTTCGTTGTAAAAAAATTCATTACTATTCATGTCCTTATCATAGTGAATAATTATCGAATTTAAAAATTGCTATTGGATGTAAAATTATATTTCCTACCTCAGACTAAGAAGAAAAAGCCAGTTTTTGTATATGAGTCCATTCTATAGAAAATGAATAGATATCTATTTTATATACAATTGCTTTTTAAAAGTAGATTTAATACCGGAAAAATATCGGTATGGAAATCTATCCTAGGAGATGTTGCCAAGTATATGTTGCATAACATACGGCAATCATTGCAAGGTTGAGATACGCGGAGACCTTGCCTTGGATCTACGATCCGGCAGAATCTATGCTATCGCATCGTAGAGAGATCGTTGTTTAAAGCTAACAAAAGACAAACATTGTTTTCTTACTAAAAACGGCTACATTTATTCTTTTTCACCGAGAGCATTCTATTAGAAACGTCAATAGAATATTTTAATTCTATTGACGTTTCTAATAGAGATCGAACCCAGCCGCCGACGTTTGATAGAAACAGATTAAAATAACTTAAAGTTTCAGCATAGAGGGGAAAATGCGCGAAAAAATAAAGTATGTGGGGCGCGTTCGCCGGCGGGCGCCCCGTGTATTTAGAAAATTTTTTAAGCTTGCTCAAGCTGGATTGAAGCTTGCTATGTCAAGCTTGATTCAAGCTTACTATGTCCAGCTTAATGCAAGCTGGGCAAGTGTAAACTAGAACACTTGATTCAAGCTTGCATTAAGCTTACACGCTTGAAATTTTCAAGCTTAATTCAAGTTTATTGATTGATAAATCAAGCTTGCTGCAAGTTTGATGCAAGTTTGCTGTGCTGTCTGGGAACAGAGGTAGCGTATTGACCATGCAAAATTGCAAGACTTCAACACATGTAAAAGCGAATTGTTAACCTTTATTTCGATTCAATCGTTTAAAACAGGGGTTCCCAGCTTTTTTACTGCTTAGACCCCCACAATTTTTTTAATAGACCCCCCCCCCTAATTTTTAATAGCTAAAACTAAACCTATGCACGTAGTTGAAGGATAGTTGAATAATATAAAAACTACATTTTATGAATCCACTTCCAATTTTACAGAATTATATGTCATTGTAACATACACATTGTGCCCGCCGAAGTCCGCTGTTATCCCAATCATTTCTGAATAGTAAGAACTATAGTCATAAAAGGGGGGTCTATATAGTATTACCATGCGCTGTGGGGGGGGGGAGCCACTTACAGCGCCTCTGGGTTGGCTCAATTTGAAGTTGGCTTTCTTATCTTAAAAACGGTTCGAGATGCAAGAAAAAAGTGAATTACAAAGTTGTTCAGCATCACCGATTTATTAATAAACGACATCTCGATCGCATAAATGTTAAAAACTGAAGCCATAAAATGCAAGACTTAAAAACGTATTACGGAAATTTTACTAGCCATATTGTAGAATTTCCAGCAGAAATGACAGACCAGCCTCGGCTTTAGATAGGTAAATGACACCGAAAATGAAAATCTATGTTCTATTTATAAATAGTAAAACGGACATTATTATCTATCAGTTATATTCCTTAAACTTTCAATAAAAAAATTTCAAACAGAAAAACTGATCATCGACCCCCAATAGACCCCTCTAAAAGCTTCATAGACCCAGTTGGGAATCACTGGTTTAAACGGGAGTGATCATTTCTTCCAGGGACTGATTTCCGGGGGCGGCATTCGGGGCAAGCGTCAGGGCCCACGACAAAAAGGGGGACCCCAAATGATCCTTTAAAATTTTCACAAATTTTGATTTTCCTCAATATAAAGTGACAAAGAAACTAATTTTATGAAAAATAATAGTAATAATAGTGACTCCGTTATTATTTCATAGCGATAGCATTCCATCCACACCTTTTTCTTGCTAAACGGAATAGTCTCAGTCAGTTATTCAGCAGAAACATATTCTGTAGGCATGGCCTAGGTAGTGATGTGTGCTAATCGCGAGGAGCTGATTTTCAATTGGAACAGATAAAAGGAAATAGCTTCCTAAATAGAGCCAAGTGAAGATGTAACCCACAATAAATAAATGCTCTCACATAAGTACTAGGCAAATAAATTCAAAAATAGTGTGGAACTTGTGACTGGAAAAGTACGGACTGAAGGTAACGATTGAAAATTAAATAATATAACTGAAACATTATTATCCTGCATAGTCATATTATCATCGCATTTCAGTTTGCATCTTGATTTAATAATCATTTTGATGTGGTTAGAACATCCTTCTTTGTCTGGCGTGGTATGAAAGTTGCTTTGTAGGGTATAAGAAAGTTTTCTTAAGAGAAGGCCCCCAATGAAGCTTTTGCCCAGGGGCCCCATCTCTGCCAATCGGTTCCTGCCCCTACCTCCCTGAGATAGTAAAGATAAAGAAGACAGCGAAAAAGTGAATACTTTTGAGATTGTCTAAGCATTAGACTATGGTACAGCGAAAATACATAAAACAAAAATTGAACGTATTCATCAGAGAAATATGTACGTAATTTTAAAGTTCATACACGCTTTAGACCACTTCTTTAATGTTATGTAAAAAAGATTTCCAATACAAAAAGTACTATAAAAGAATCTCCAACTTTATTTCTTCTTTACATACAGTACTTAACAGTAGCGATACAGCCTTATTTAATTTAGGTATGCAATTATTTTCCCATTTATATGCAGGCGACATTTATAAATAAAATGAAAACAAATAAGCCATGGTAGAAAGTCATTAGAACTAATGTTTATTCTTTCCTCGTAAATAAAATTTAAGAATCCAAAAAATCTGCTCAATGTCCTGAAAAATTACTTTTTCAAGAATTAAGCGCAAATAAAGTCTAGGAGGCAAGCCATTTTCTTCGCTTACTTACTTATATAAATTGAATGAGAATATACTAAAAGATTAACGTTCGTTACAAAATTATTGCTATAGAGGAAAAAATAATTCTAAGGTAGAGCTGAAAAAAAAGAACGCGAATGGTTGCTTGCTTTATTTTTATTCTAGTTTCTCTTTCTACTAAATTGTTTCAAAATTTAATTACATTTGAAAATGACATTTATGGTCAAAAATATAAAGTTATAAACTGGAATGTTCTGGTTTACGCTTCATAAATCTTTTATAAACTGGTGATAAATAATATTAACTGAAAGCTAACTGGAAAATCAATAATTTAGAGTTTTAGCGGAATATTTCTTACGCATTACATTAATAATGGCGTAAGAAGTTTATGATGGCGCAATTTTAATATCATTGAATAGTAGTAAAAAGTTTTAAAATCCCATTTATGTTAGACAGATTTTAAAGGCACGGGCATTTTTAGTTTCTATTTTTACAATATTATAAAGATATTTTAACGAAATTGATAATATTTATCCTCTAGTTGATAATAAAAGAGCGCAAAAAATATCAAAAAGCTATTAAGCATGATAGGAAATTCTCGATAGCAACATAAAACCTTTCTAAAGAACATAAGCATTTGCTTAAATAAATAAAAGGGTTAGTTTTACAGAGTTTAATGCTGATAGTTACGTCCAAAATAAAGTATTTAAAGCATCTCAGAATGTCTAAACAAGTTCAATCTAGTTTTTTGTATGTTTTGATCGTTTAAAAAGTTAAATAATTTTGTGAAAAAAATTCAGTGTTATTCCGCACTCAACAAGCATTTCAAACTAATATTATTCCACAGTGTGTTTCATAAAAGAGGGGCGAAACTTTAAGAGATGATAGTACACGCCCGAACAAGCATTCTCACCGGAAATCAAACGAAAGGTACTAGAGGGTGCTAAAAGTGCTCTCCACTGATGAATAAACCTTTTCACGTGAAAATGTGTGAAGAACACAAACGGCCAGCAGATGTAGATCCATATTCTCACAAAGCGGCGCTTTTTATCAGTATTTTTGCAAGAACAGTCGGTGACCCTTTATGAACCTAGCTTTTGCCATAACTCCTTGACGAGGAAAGCAACCTCAAAAAGTGCTGCCTGACATTTTGAACGACACCCCCCCTTTTTTGAAAGGTAATGATGTTCCTGCAAGATGGAGCACCAGCCCATTATGTACGAAAGGTTCGAAGCTATCTGGACGTCATCTTTCTGAACCCATGGATGGGACGAGGGGGTCCTGAAGCTTGGCCACTGTGTTCACCAGATCATCCATGTCCCGATTTTTCTTTTGGGGGGGCAGCTGAAGGCTGTTCGAGATTCCCATAGAATCTTCAGAAGAGCTCGTTGCCACACTTTTGGCTCATTCAAGGGAAGTAGATGATATACTTGTCGTGTTGATGAATGTTCGCTCATCTTCTTCGACATTTCTTCGACATTGTACCGCGTGCATAGCCGCTGCCGGTCACTGTTTTGAGCATTTACTATCATGGCGTGTCATTAAATTTGCTTTTGTAACCAGGGCCCTTGGTAAAGGGGGTTGTAAGACAGGGAGTCCCTCCCCCTACCAACACTCGCAAAATTCTATTAAACATGGCAAAATGAGATACCTAGTTGGCAAAATGACGCAAATCCAGCTGGCCAGTTAGTTATATAGTTAATAAAAAAAAAGTAAGTGGTAAAAACCGATATTTGACTTCGCAGTTTTTCTACATCTCCGCCCCCCCCCCTTAAAAAGTCTTAGCAATGGTTCTGTTTGTAACTTATTAGCTTTTAGTGTATTTTCGTCTCGATTAAAAATATCACTTTCGACGCCCTTCAGAGCTCTTGACGTTTTATTGTCGGCTTTCGTTTTATTTTCGACCGCGCATTCTTTGATTGAAATATCTTGTCTATCACGCACAGAAGTGTGTTTGTCTGGTTGATTACATAATGGATGGCCTTTTATTTTTTGCTATCTTAGATATTAGATGAATACATGCAAATGTGTGTCAATCCAAGGCAAATAAGGCAAAAAGAAGCGTATCGAAAAACTATTGCTTATCCAATCTATTAGGTTGTAACGAAAGTTTTCCGCCACTCCAAGTACTGCCTGCACAAGCAGTTCGCGTTGGTGTCTTTGCCAATATTTTGTAAAACGATTTTTGTTATTTCAAAGAAAAGACTTGTTTTAGAGCACTGTGTTGTGAAATCTGTAAAACAATATCGTTATGATTAAGTATAAGGTGCCTGAAATAGAACTACCACGCTACCAGATGGATCCATCATTTACTCTCAGTTCTGTCGCAAAAAGTCTCAGCTACAGAATGACACTGAATCATGTGTAAGGTACTACTGTTGTATCCTATGACACTGTGAAGATTTGGTACCGAAAGTTCAAAAACGAGGACTAGGATATTAAAGAAGCAGAGCGCTCTGGTCATCCTACTAATACTGATGAGGCCCGCATACCAGAATTTGTGGAAGAAGATAAAATATTCATCCCCTCGAGAGCTAGCTAAAAGAGTCAGACTTTAGTGCCATGTCCATTAGTCGCGCTAAGCATTGCATAAACTTGGCATATAAGGCCAATAGCTGGGTACCGCGTGAGCTGACTCAAGCAAATCTGGCGGAAAACTTTCGTTACAACCTGATACATTCTGTTACATGTCAATGAGGTATAGAGATTGTGCTGCTAACTTCCATTAGTTAACATTTGACAGTGGAAATTTCTCGTCGAAAGGCTTGATATCGCCGAGCTGAAGTCAATTTGGGACTCGTATTCAGCCTTTAACCATTTCATAAGTCAATTTCATTGGGAAATACCAAAAAAGTCTCGACAAACAAATAGCTTAGAAATAGTAGAACATTTCCGATCGTATAGCGAAAACCCATCCAATATCGGACATTATCGACCCGACCGTCTGTCATTTCACGTCCAGTTCATTGAAGAGTCACTTCGAAAAGAAATAGAAACCTTCTGCTCATTTTAGGTTCACCTGCTGTACCGGATGAGTCATCTGGATATCAGTTCAGGGCATTATACAGTTCATTATTGGGAAGCAGGAATCTGCTTCTTTACTCAATGTTGATTTGTAGCATGATTGTTCTTTGCATAATTTATACTTTCTTTCTACATTGGGTCGAATTTTCTCGAAACACAAATACTTTTCTGCCATATGGCCAGAAATTGTTTAAGGGTCCGCACTCATGGATCGCAGCCTACCAAAATAAACATATTCGATTGGGAGGGGGGACGACATGCATCTAGAGCAGTCGTTCCCAACTGGTGGTCCAAGAAAAGTTCGAAGTGGTGCGCGAAGCGGGTGAGTGTTTCAAAAATATTGGGTTTTCACGAAATAAAAACGCATAAAGCGTCATTGTTTACGGTCTTTTTCAAAGATTAAAAAAATGTTTCATAATTCTGAAAAATAGGGAAAATACGGGCGGACACAATAGTAAATAGAATCCAGTAAAATATTGTAGCTTCTCGACTACAAGTATATATAAACAGGGTTGTGATAAACTATTATCAGCATAATTGAGGGAAATAACATTTTCTACGCTTTTTGGTATTTTTCAGTTTATGTTACATTTTGTGCAAACGTTTTACGTATATTAATATTTATATTAATACGCATATTAATACGTATATTACGTACATTAATACGTATATTAATATTATGCTAATACGTATAACCTAATATACGTATATTTTATATTAATATACGTATAACCTAATCCGTATATTAATACTATCTATCTTCGCTTTTCAGTCTTTAATGCTCAATTTAAAGAAACAGCTTAGATTATTTGGTACAAATAGGACCTTTTTATTCTAGGATGATTCTTTGTAATGGACTCATTAGTATAAACAGTCATCGTTTCACATTATAGTTTCCATTAAGGAAGCTCTCCATCTATATTTAATTTATGCATTATTGTTGTCAGATTGGCGTAGCACCGCAAAACATTGCATCTCGCCATGGTGGAATAAAAGCGGTACCCTTTTAAATATCCCATATAGGGATTTATCGTTCTGTCTTGTGATGAACATAGTGTCATCTCGAGGAGCATTAGTTATTTGGGGTTATGAAGCATTACGTGAAAAAGAAATGAGAAAAATCGCATAAAACATAAAAAAGGGTTGAATTTTGAAAAAATTGCTTCGAGGTTTCATGACTTCGAGACTTCATGTTTAGAACTTCCTGAGCACATACTGAGTTGCGTCGGACTTTCTAAGGAGGACTTAACATCTGCTCCCCTTTTAGTCATTGATTTTCTGTCGGTCAACAATCTAATGGAGTTGATCTAACTTATGTCAGATCTTTAAATAGGATAAGCAACAACAACAGAACTTCCTGAGTACCAAATTTGGTGTTTCTAGATGTAGCCGTTTGTCCGTAACGCCGCCGAAAGACAGACAGACAGACACACACACACTGACAGCCATCTTTTATAATAAGTAGAGAATATTTTCAAAGGCAGTTAACACGAGCTGTTTGTTTTCTTAATCTCACTATGACTCATACTATTTTTCCCCTTTCAATTTAATAAATGGGAGTATACTTTTTTCAAATACGCGACAAGATAATCTCATGTTATCTCATTAGTCAATTGTAGAGAAATATTTCCGCAGACCTTTAATTGATTAAATTTCATACTCACCCGCATGAAAGAAAGTCTTACGTAATGATAACTTTCTGTTTCATTTAATTTATTCTATCATTTGAAAGTTCTTTTTCCATGAATATCATTTTCACGATTATTTTCAGATAATTTAATTTAAAAGAGAATCGGCTGTTTAAATATTATAAATACGCTGAAAGAAAGACAAATACTTATTGTTTACTTTGTACTTGGAAACATTTATAGTACTTTTTAGATTCATTTAGAAGTATCTCCATCATCAAAATGATAACATTATTTTATTATTAGCCTGAAACTTAATAACTTAAAGAGAAAATTACAAATCATTTTTATCGTTGCAGAACTTTTTTTTGTGAGCCAGTTTTTGCAATGCATTTTCTGTTTTGGTCTTATACAAAAAATGATACATATAAGGACAGTTCTAATACAGCAAAATCCCGTTTCAGCGAGAATCTCAGTATAGCGAAAACTTCGATCATCCACACATCAAATGACACTATGGGGATACAGTATCGGTGTATAACGAAATTTCGTAAGGACGAGCGAAATGATTTTCCATGGACTTCGATCGAAGTCCAAGGAAAATCCCCAGAATCATCCCTGAATCTGAAAAAACCCAGAATCATCATGGTATTTTATAGGTAGATAGCATCAAAGTAATGTAGTCATTTGGAAATAAAAATAATAAGCTGGTTTTCGACTAGTCAAGAATTACATACCTTCAGTTTTTTCAACGAATTCCCCAATTATTTTATTTTGTGTCTGGTTACGCCATGTTGCTACGCCGGTGGACCGTTGGGACTGGATGAAACTCGGGTGGGTTCGGGTAATCACGGCACATGTCGATATTAGCGCATGCGCACTATGCAGCAGCATACGAATGCCTACTCGTTTTGGGCCACTCTCCCCTATACGTGTATTTCATGAATGGCACTTCGTACGCTCCATTCAGAAATGAAACACAAGCAAATTGAAAAGCAATGGAATTTTCGGACAGCATTCATGTTCCCTCGATGATGAGCCTAAATTGCTCTCAGCGATTCTCGGAAGACGCAAATGAATCCGTTATTGGATGACTCTTAAAGAATCCCATAGAACTGGATTCACTGGAACTTCACACTCCTGATTGAATCAGAAGTTTCATTTTATTTTTTGTTATCCATTTCTTCACAGGGGCGCTGCAAAGTTTTCATAATGAATTGAACCAGAACGTTGGCCTAACTAAACAAAAAATGAAGCGAGAAGCCAAAAACATCCATATTTTTTTTGTGCGTTTTGTACAAAGACAAATCCCGAAGATTGGACCTATTAAAGTCACCGGCATAGATAGAATCACCGGTATAGGCACTTGTAGATTGCGCAGACGAAGTAGGATTGATAAAAAGCAAGTACAGAGCGAAAGTCAACGTGGAATAAGAAAGGAGGGAAGCCGTGTCCTGTTTAATTCCACGATTTGAGAAAATTGGCTGTCTTTTCCGTCGCATTCATTATGAATTTAATTTTAATAAAGTAAAAGCAAACGTTCAATAATAAAGATACACAAGTTTCATTTTTTTTTCTTACCAGTCGTCATTTTGAAAAGGGTAGGGCGCCTTGGAAAATTTTTAGTTGAAAAAGGGCGTTGAAAAGTAGCTTCGTTTTTTTTTTTTACAAAATGTGCCGCGTAGTTGTGAAGAATGCAAATAACGCATTTTAGTGCATTGAATTTTGTTATGGATGTAAACAAGTATATTCATAATACATAACTAGATTTAATAGTCGAATTTTTCGCAAAGTGCGAAATAGAACCTTAAGATATAAGCGTATTTTCAGGACAGGATTTTTTAAAATAAAATTTTAATGAAAAATCCACGATTTTAATTGAGTATAGAAATTTGAATATTGGCAAATTTTAGTGAAATTTTGGTAAAAAATTGAATTGACCCATTCCTCCAGTAAACAATTCTAATACATATTTCTTAATAATACTTTTACAGTCCATAACTAACATATTTATCAGTGTTATGAACCAAAAGATTTGCGAAAGTTCTAATAGGTTAGAAAATATTTCAATTTTTATGAAAGAACTCAGACTACTTTTTCTTTAAAAAAAAAAAAAAAAACTTTTTTCAAGGAAAAATTGATCATAAAATCAATTGATTTTATGATCCTTTCTTCCTTGAAAAATGCAAATAAAAAGAACTATTGCATTCTGCTTCATAGCATAGCTATTAATGATCAAAACATCTTAGCAAAATTTTAAGTCAGTATCTTAACACGATAGGATATGATATTTATCGTAAAGAAAATTTACGAAAAATGCACTTCTTAAGAATGCGCGTTTAAATATTTTAATGCTGTACAAAATACTAACTTTCTGGTTCAGTAGTTTCTTGTATAACTTAGCTTCTAGCTATCGTCAAAACAAAAGTGAAACAAATTTGGAGTCCTAATCATGTGACCTATAAAATAGGTAAATTTAAAAAAAAATTGAAAATTTTCACAAAACAAAGTAGTCTCATGCTTTAAAATATACAAGAAATAGGAGCCACTTTTTCTAAAATTCACACAGGTTTTAGTAATTTAAATCTCGCAAAAGCTGACATTATAAATAGAATTAACTTTTGCCACGTTAACTATTTCCTCGCCCTTAAAAGCTTAAACACCAGAAAGTAAAAATACCGATTTTGGCAAAGCGTTTGAGAAGTGGTCCAGTGTCAAACAAATTCAGTTCTAAATAGGAGTATTTAAGAAAATAAAAATTATGTGTTTGGAGCTTGCTTTTGTTCATGACGTTAGTATTCATGAGTATTTTTACAAACTGTTTTAAGTATGCACTTATTATTAACATTTAACAGTAAAGTGCCATTTCGGCAAATAGCATTGAAGATATTTCTCAATTTTCGCTTTTATGCTATAGGTATTTTTTTCTAGCTTAAACTCGGATACAGACTTTAAAATTATGTGAGTTTATAAAATTTTATATCATACATTTGAAAAAAAAATGTGTCTTCGTACTTCTTGAGCAGGCAGAAATTGCTTAATACTTCCTTTTTGATAAATAAATAATTTTGTGTGAATATTTTGAAGTAGAAAATTAATAAGGTTCTAAAGATGTGTTTACGTAATAGGAAAAATTAATTTTTTTCAAACAATTTTTCAAATTCGTTTTATAAAAACTAAATGTTAAAAATTCAATCAGGGAGAAAGTGGTAAGTTTTATTACAAGCAATATTATTTATAATGCTAAGACATATGGGTGATAGTTTCTTTTACAGAGTTTTCTTACATTGAACTTTTCAATAACACTTTACGCTATTTAATTTTTATATATGATAAGAAAAGCGTATAGGAGCAATTAAACAGGTGAGATAAACGATTAAACCGGTGAAATAAACAATTTTGATTTAAAAATGCTTTACAAATATTTGAATTTATATCTAAATTTTCTGCATTTAAATGAGCTTCTTTTATTATACAGTACTAGTTAAGGTAACTGGTACTCAGTCACATAACTCTTAAAATTACATTTAAAGATTCCTTCAAAATTCATCAATAATTATAATTTTCCTCGTAAATATTAGCCGACATAAAACTTTTCTTCGGAAGTTCATCCTCTCCATCACGTGCAAGAGAAAATTGAACAGACACAATGGATAAAAGTGACGTATAAAATAATAGCATCACCCACCCTCCTTTCAATGAAATATTTGAAAGTGAATGGTTTAGGGCTCTAAGCATGTCATAATATATACGACTACGAAGTTCTCGTTTATTATCATTGTTATGAATTCTTAGAGATGAGTTTTACTAGCTTCAGAAAGAAAAGACGAGAAGAATCTCAAATCTTGTATATTCTTATTCTTGTATATTCTTATTCTAATATTCAAAAGAGTAAAAAGAAGGAAGAAACTGGCAACGTACAAACTTATTTCTCCCCCCCCCCCCCCAGAAAATAGAAATAACGGTCAAATTGACTTTTTGAATTCTTAATTGAAAAAAAAAAAAAAAAAAGAAAGAAAGAAATAGGAGATGGAATGTTCTAGTATTTAGTTGGATTCGAAAAATTAAATGCAGAAGGGATACAAACTAGACACGTAAATGAATATGGGTATTTTACTCTAATTTTTTCCTTGAAGTTTGTCATTACAAAAACGCATGATTTAGAGTTTCGTGAAATTCAGTGTTTTAGAAAATATACAGAATCGTTTTCATTGAGAATCTCTGGCTTATGCCATAATTATTGTTCTACATCATAACATTTGACAGGCGTTCGGTGTTTAATACTTCTCTTCTACACTGGTTTCCATAATTAAGGAAAAATCACAAAAGTTGCGTTAACTCTCCAAAAAATATCCGTATTACGTAAAAAAATCCGAATGAAATAGGAATAGGTTGTCAAATAAATGTTCCTGAGTAAAAGTGCAATATGCAACTAAGGGGCTCGCAGCCAGAATAAGAAATTTCCAAAGCATGCTAGTGCATGTTTTAAATCTACCCTCCAATTTTTTCTCTGACTGTAAGGTAAGAAATCGCGGAGAGCCAATTCGTAACCATGATCTCGATTGGGAGACCAGAGCCAGACAAAGTCAGGCACGAGTGGTCAGAGGGTTGAATGTCGGTCCTTCTGTGGTTCATAAACTTAATCAATGATTTCTAAATAGCGATTTGGCATCCACTACAAGATTAATGGCAACGTTAACCTTGCCTAAAGGCTACAGGAAGGCGGCGTATACGCCACGTCAAGCTACGGGAGGGAACGTTTCAGATCAACCAACATGACGTCTTATCAGCGGAGGGTTTGTTCTCTTTCCTGATAGGCTCAAATTTACCCTCCAAAGCGGTATCCTATCGAGCATGCCTGGAGGGATTTAGGAAGATATATGGCTGCTCTCAATCCTCTTCCACGCTTGCAACTGCTTTGCAAGAAGATTGGCTCTCACTTCCTACGGAATGGATAGACCGCATAGCTATAGGAGCTGTATTGCTTCTAGGGGAGTGGGATCCTATTCTCTATTGAAGGTACTTTTCCTATGGCAAACTGACACATCCAATCGGTTGATTTTATACACATGCTAATTTCTATGATACCCTATGTATCGGGTCATTTCTTTTCATGCTATTTTATAGCTTATTGCGAGTCCTATACTGTGAGTCAGTCTCATTAAATTCTACATGTAACTTTTTCAGTGATCGTCATTTTTATCAATTTTAATGAATGAATGATAAAAGTGTCATTTTTAATTTTTTACATAATTACTTGTAATGTTTAACTATAATGCATCTACTATGCATCATCTGAACCACGTTTGCAGGTGCACGTTGAATTCCCCATAATGTTTTCCCCTTAAAAGGCATATTTCCGAAAATAGGAATTGTTTAAAAAAATAAAGTTTAAAACTAGCTATTTCATTTATTTATTTATTTTCTTTTAGAAAGATCAGTATTTAATACAATCGTGCATAAAAATATGTATAAATTTCTAAATACTGGTGGGTATAAATAAATTTCTTACAAAAATAATCATTTAAAGCAGTGTTTTATAGTAAATAAAGTGCATAGTTTCTTTATTAGAATAATTTTAAGACGTTACCTTACAAAATAGGGAAAAATAAAATACTTATACTAATGAAGATAGTCAAAGGAAGGGGACTTATAGAACGAGGAAATTAAACTTATACTTCCCAGGCTTCTGTGATTTATTTATAAAACACAACTTTTGCATTAGTGAAAAACCTCTTTATTAACAAAATCCACAAATTAATGACCATACGCTAATATTCCTAGTGGAAATCACTTCCAGTAACAAGTAATTTACTTTTATGCTTATGGAACAAAAAGCTAAACTTGAAAGTGTTCAGTTCAGTTATTCGCCCCGCTTAAGATGATTTGATTTTCATCACTTAACTGATTTACATGCGGCTACTCGTTCCCCAGAAAATATTGAATGCATAAGTTATATGCATATTTTGCTAATAAAAATATCTTTACTGGTTCCAAGCTTACGGGAGAAAAATAACTTAGTTACACTAATTTGATGATTTATACTCTACTTCTTTGTAATACGAAGAATACCAACATCATTAATTAATAAACTACAGTAGATATGTTCCGATGGAAATATTCAATTTTAAAGATGGGTTGTGATACTATGGAAAATTGAATGATATTTTCCCAAAAAGAACTCTTTAAAGAAATAATAATAGCAGTTAAAAAAAAAAAATACTGTGGCATATTAGCTAAAAAATGGGAATGGCTTATTTTATTTTGTATCATTACTTTATTGTTTTTAATTAAAAGCAATAATTTTATTATGAATGTATTGTCACACACAATGGTTAACTTTTAAAGTGACATATCAAACGTCCTGTAAACATGCGAGATAGGGAGCGTCAATAGCAAAATATTCCGTTTCGCAGTGATTTCTATGATTTCTCTTTTAAATCTTTTTTAGAAACTTTGTAAAATTTCTGGAAACATTAAACTAAAATTTTTAAAATAGGATGCTTAAACATATTTTTGAAAGATTTTAAGAAGGTTCAAAAATGAGTGTTGTACAGTGAGAAGAGAAAAGAAAATAGGTTTCTTTTATGTCTTTAAATTCGTATTTGAGCCTATTCGAAGTATAATTTTACTTTTATAAATAAATATTACTATAAAATAAATGTGCATGAAATGTGTGACACAATTTTTATTAAATGTTATAGCATAGTTCGAAAATCGGGGAAAATCAAATACAATGCAATTAATTTATTATTTTATTTTTGGTGGATAATTATTATAGTAAATTTTTAACATTTTCCTGCAGCTGAAGATTCATTGTAATGGTGTTTAAAAAGAACTAAGTTTAACAGGGTAGCTCAGTTAATTAAAAATACACTTAAAATGAAACAAAAACCTGATTTTAACACTCTATTTAGATAAGTCAATTAGAAATATACATTCAACATTTCAATAAGTTCAAATTTGGTCTTGACTCATTTGAAGTTTTGGAGCCTTCAGTATCAAATAATTCTTTGAATCATCTGAAAGTGTACAGTTTCACAATTTTTGTTTAAAAGATTATCGTGCGCTAGATATTACGTTTTGCTTTAATATATTCTTAGAAAACATAGAAAATGTTCCTTTAAAAAGCAGAGCACACGAGTTTAAATTTAATATCATAAATATTGCTTTAACAAAACTTTGTCATTAATTGCTTTCTCTTTCATATTCACTTAATATCATTTTAAAACATTTACAACATTTTTAAAAATTCAAAATTAGTATATTTCTGCTCGAAAATAACCTGATATTAGAAATGGAATTATTGCGAATCAATATTTATCTTTTCATTTTAATCGAACAGTAAAAAATTGTACAGAGAAAATTCTGATTCACTTATGTTTTTTCTAATTAATGAATTCTCAAAGAATTCTTCTCGTCAGAATTTCATAAATGGAGCCATTTTAAAAAGAAACTACACCTTTGTAACCTATATTTGTGGATGGTAAAATTTAATAAATTTGATTTCCTTCAACTGAAATTATGACTCAAGTGAGAAAGCGTTTTTTTTTTTTTAACTTATGAATTACAGTACGTTTATATCGGTAAACTAACAGTCAGTATGAAAAAAATCCGCATCTACATATCGCTTTATTTTTTATAGAAATATTATCAAACAGCATTAAGAAAAAAACTTTAAATGGCTTAGAATTTCATTTATTATATGCCTATAATATGTCAATTTAAAAAAAAAATGTTCAGTTTTAAGAAAAATTGCTTAAAGGAGATCAAAATTGATATACATTTTATGCGCATCATTTGTATTTTGTTAAAATTAAACTCAAATTTTAAGGTTTTACTTTATTTTCTATGTAAAATACCTTTTTAACATTTTCAAAAAATGTTCAATTTCCCAAATTATCTCACACTTTATAGAGTACAGATAAATCATAGCTGCCAACTACTACGAAATATTATTGACCGCTTTTTGTTAAAAGCATATTTTTAAGTATTTTTTCAACGGAGTAACCTGTTCGCTCCGTGTCGAACGCAAAACTTTTACTATATTTTAAGCCAAAAATTCCTGTTAAAAAATGTGGTTAATTGTATTCTGAAATAGTTGACAGTTACGGTAAAAGTTACGTGTAATATAATCTAAACTCACACTTCCTTGAAAAGAAAAAATATAGTGATCATCCCGTTTATTTTTGAGTTATGAATAAAAGCACGCCAAAACACTGAAATGTTTAACCGTTTTCTTTCATATTAACTTATGCGTATTTTTTACATTTTATATTATATTTTTGTATTTTTTACTTATGCATGCTTATTAAATTAAAATAAAATGATATTAAACAATATCCAATCTATGAATTATAGATTTGAATAGAAAAACGTTACGTTCGTTTAGACGTTAAAAATGAAGATGCATTTACAAAATTATCGAATCCAAAAGTAATCTCTTAAAATAGATCTTTTTAAAGATTCCTGGACAAATTTGTTAAGGTTTAAAAACTTTTGGAACAATGCTTGCTCGTAAAACTTGGCGTATAAAATAGTAGTTAAACTGTGTTATAACGTCTGTTAAAGTTCGAAATAATTGATGACGCTATAACCAGTAGCATAATAAGCGAGTTCCTAGAACATAGAAATTGAGGGTCGGGCGACCCAGCAATGCCGAATATTTTGAAGTTGCAAGCGAGTTCTCACCTGAATTAATTTCACCTGTAATAAATAAAGAAAGAAAAATCCCGCTTTATTCTTTTACCTTACGATACTTTTAACGAATTAAAAATAGGTGTTTTACAAAATGTATTATGTATTACAAAAATATTATAACCGTTATAAATCCCAGTTACTATTTTAAAAAGTCTCCATAAAACAACGCGTTTAAAAAACGATTCCTATTTTTTCGTCTCCTATCCTGATAAAATTAACAAAAAGAAAGAAAGAAAAAATCCGTAGGTTCGTGATCGATCGGGCTGGAAAGAAAATAATTTCGTTTTTTTACTTAAAATGAAAAAAGGATGATTTTCGGATTTTCAACGTAACGTATATTTTTCCTACATCCGCGCATCTGTACAAAATTTCAAACAGATCCGATGAGTATTTCAGGAATACATATCGAAAGTGTATTTGCGCCCAATGACAGTACTTTCTGGCGAACCTAATCACTTACTAAAATTAAATGAGTATTAAATGACTCAAATGAGTACGAATTGTTTTCAATTTTGAAGCATTTCATGGAACGAGTCCCTCTATTTTATTTTTAAAAACTCGCCGGTAAAGCACTTCATTGAATACCACTCATCACTCGCTTCGTTTTGTACTTTGGTAGGAGCATGAGGGAAAAAACGCGAAACGCAAAAGGAATAACACCTCATTGCAGTTTAAAAAGTACTTTCTATTTTGTAACACTTTTTAAAACTAAAACAAACACAATTGGGTTCGTTTTATTTTATTGATGGATCGAAAAATAGATCTCGGAGATTTCACTTTATTTTTAATCCACTCGATAGGTACGCTGTTCACCTATTGAAAGGCCCAACTTATTTTAAATAGGCCTCCTCCCGTGACCCATTCTCTTAACTCACCGCCGGAATCCACTCGGAAAGTTCCTATTTCAATGAAAAAAACAACTCAAGCTATTTTCTGTTTCATCCTTTTTATGTTAGGTCGCACATTTTTATGTCCGAGAAGGGGGAAAAAAGCTTGCATTTTTAAATACGCCTTAAAAAACGGAAAAAAAAAATTCTCAACACGTTTTTCCCCCTTCAAAAAGTACCATTCAGTTCCTTTCGGAATTCCTTTTCATAATCATAAATAAATTTGAAAAAAAAAAAAAAATCTCAATTCCTTCGGACCCTATTAGTAAAAAAGAAATTCCCACACCTATTTGGGGTCAGGAAAAATAAAAAATAAAAAACTCACCCCCGTTGTGGAGTTGATCGGAATCCACCTGTTAAACGCGCTTTCCCGAAGTTGGAGACGCTCCTTCAGGCTGCGGCCATGGATCGAGTGGATCCCGAAATTTCGCGCATGTCTGCCGGCTCGCAAACTGGAAGGGTTCATTCATACAGGAGAGCCGAGCATGGAGGGGGCGAGCGACGAGCAAAAGAAAGCCACCGACACACATGAAATGAATCAAACGATAGACCGTTTTTTTTTCGCCTGATCCTAACGGCAGAAAAGAGTCGGCTCGTCAAGTGGATTGGCTACAAGTGTCTATTCCCGAAATAAATTAGTTTAGCCTTCCTTTTCAGGGGCGACTTCCATCCTTTTAACCCTTTGAGGCGCGACCCTTTCCCCATGCTGAAAAAAGGGCAGCCGTGGCCATCGCTCGACCGAACGACCCGCAAGAGGGCGGACGATCGAAACGGGCATCGCGTGCCACGGATCGAGAGACCCTTTCTGGACGACGGCGGGCTGTCCCGCACAGCCCGCTGCGTCCAAAAAGGGTCTCTCGATCGTTGGCACGCGATGCACGTGTCGATCGTCCGCCCTCTTGCGGGTCGTTCGGTCGAGCGATGGCCACGACTGCCCTTTTTTCAGCAGGGGGCCCTCTATCCGGCTGTTCACGCATTCTTCCATTTTTCGGCCGATGTCAGTGCCGTTCAAAAGAATCGTGACCCTTTTTGGGACGGGAAAGGACGTGCTAAAACGTAAAGGATTCTCGTGGAGCTCGGTCACCCGCCACTCTTTGGATAGCAATCCAATCTATTCTTCGTGACTGGCAACGGTCCAAACGTCCGAGTGGGGTGTTCCACACTGCTCGTTAAAGGGTGAACGAATCTATTTTTATAAGTGTCAAAGGCATTCGATATTTTATATGGAATGTGCGCAAGGAAATGAAGCCCATAGCGGTGTCACGATTCACTGCCGTGCCGCAGGTCCGGTGTTCGATTCCGGACGGGGCAAGGTGGACTCGGCGTTTCGTCCCTCGAACGGGTCGATCGAACGAAGACCCGGCTCGGTGGGTGGGTGTCTAACGTGGCTCACGTTTGTTATATTGTAAGAAAACTACGGCGTGCTATTCAAAACAAACGGAGGAATGCTCAGTCAAGGAAGGGTGTTGCTCCATGACAATGCTCGGCCCCCTACGGCCGGTGACACTAAAACGATGATTGGACCGTTCCGTTGGCAGCCGTTCGATCACTCTCCGTACAGCCCAGATGGGGCGTCGTCCGACTACCCCTTGTTCCTGCATAGGAAGCACGAGCTAGGCGGCAAGCTCTTTGGATTCCGACGATGAGGAAGCAGAGGGTGTGTAGTCTAGGTTATTGTCATCGGCGGGAAGTTTCTACGAAGAAGGTATAGAAAAGCTGGTAACCCTCCACGACGAGTGTTTTAACAGTGATGGAAACTATGTAGATTAAAATAGTTTAAGATATGCTCTTTTATGTAAAAATAAAATTTGCTTGAAAAAAAAAATCTATATATATATATATATATATATATATATATATATATATAAACGGTACTTACTTTCCGAATACCCGTATTCGAGTAAGCTAATAGGAAGCAATATTGCGGTGGAGATAATTTTTAAATGTTTAATAGAGTGTTTGTCAATATTTTTCCAATAGGATTGTGTATGTAGGGTTTATAGTATATAGGGTATTGTTTATACAGGGTGTTCTAAAAATAACGATCCATTTCCATGAAAACACTCTATTGATTTCTTTGTCAGGTGTTTGAAGAAATGCCCACATGCAGGTTGGACGATCCATTCCAATGTATAGGTTCCTTGTTCTGTGCATGTATTTTTTTCTTTCATTAAGCATGCTGATCCCGAAAATGAATCTTTATTTTTAGAACACCCTGTAGTAAAACTTAATCAATATAAACTAATCATGCGATGTTGCTTCCGTTAAGGGGAAAATTCAGAATCCGAACTGTGTTTTGTGGAAAGTGATCTGCCGTACAAATTTCTAATATATGCAGAAAAAAATAGTTATATGTAGTTTGAACAGTATGGGAGGAAATTTAAAAATGCCTCGCTCATGTTAGTCCGCAGTTAATACACTTTCGATGTAAGAATATTCTATTGAAAAACAAAATTCTATAAAACTGTTTATTGTCACTCATTAGATGTAGTCTCATTTCAAGCAGTATGCGTCTTACTCCAAGGGCTGTATAAAATGAGAGTCTGCTTTCAATTTATTTTCAGACAGTAGTATCTTTTGCTTAGATCTTCAGCATAAAAAAAAACTTCAAAGCTCCAGACTATACAATTTGGGCTCGAAATTGCACTTTCGTTGTCACTAACAGAAATACCGATGAATGCTAATGAAATTGAGAGAAGTATTGATTGCACAAGAAATATCGTGGAATCGAATTTCTTGTTGCCCGTTTTTGAGCATTGATTTCAATAAATATATTAGCACTGGATTCGGAAAGAATGTTTTTAGATGCAGTGGTAATCAGATAGTTTCCTTACGTGTTATTGGACGTTTCTTTATGCTTTTATATCAAAATATACTTTCTATCAGCAGTTGGGGTGCATGGTAAATTTATGTCACATAATTTTATGCTTGTCAGTGTATATTTTAAAATCTATTGCAGGTGTTTAAAAATGGGAATTCAGATTAAAAGAGAAATTCCATCAAAAGATAAAAAATAATGGATGCTTTGAAACGTAATTTTCAAAGCTGTTAAAAGTTCTTAAAAGTCTTACGGAGTAAAATATAACCATTTAATCAAGCATTAGAATTGTTTTTATGGGAATAAGTTTGTAAATTTGAGTATGGAATGGTTGACTGTTTGGATACTAACGGTTCTTTTTTTTTGGGGGGGGGGGAGGTCACATCCGCATAGTCAAATTTTCTGTCATTTAACTCGTAGCATTTTAACTTGTTATTCCTAAAATGAATGTCAAAAATATACATGTGACGTTGCTTGAAACTGCGAAAACTAAATAACATTACGTTAATGAGCTTACGTCAAGAAGTAACCCTAATAGCACAGATGGTCACAAAAGAGTCGCTGTGACGTCACAGAGGGTCACAATTGTCACAGGACTGTCACATACTAGTCGCATTGTGACTTGTGAGTGATGTGACTCTACTGTGTGGTCACTGTGAAGTTTATTTGTGACCAGTCACCAGGTGACGTCGCCGTGAAGTCACCATGTGACTAGTATGTGATCGGTCGCTAAGTGACTCCACTGTGATGTCACCATGTGACTAGTCGGTCGCTCAGTGACTCCACTGTGAAGTCACTGTGTGACTGTTTTGTGACTACTGATTTTTTTGGAGTTCTACTGATTTTCTCCTCTCCGCGCCGCGCGAGAGAGGAGAAACCCAATGGAAACGCTTTGCTTTACCTACTCGGTGTGACGTCAAAAGTAAGCGCTGCGGCTTTCCTCTCTAGGGGGCGTTTCTTGGGCCCTACCAGTAGATGAATCTTGATCATTTGAGTCTTAATTGTGAAAATGCTAGAACTACAAGCACAACTGATATAATCCAAAATATGAAAACAAATTTGATTGCATCTAAAAGGATGTTTTACGCTATGGTTTTAAGATTACGACAGGCCAAGATAATGTTGTTGCTTTGCACAGAATTGCCTTTCTAATTTCTGGTGTTACATTTAAAAAAAAAACCTTTTGAGCATTCCTGCAATTTAAAAAGGATTTGCTCAGTCCCAAACAAATGAAATGTGTAAGATATTGAAATGCTAGGGTTTATCTGAAAATATTTCTGCTCTGTGCTTTGATACAACAATTTCAAACAGTGTATGGGAGAATGGAATGAGCGTTAGAAAATCTTTTGATCAGTATCCTTAATAAAATGCTTTTAAAAAATCAAAAATACTTTCCACCGGTGTCTCCCAGTTCAAATAAGCTTCATCAACTGGTCAGGGTTGATTCCTAAAGTCATGGCTGATTTTTTACAGTCTCAACCAAGACGGAGTTTGGTTTTAAAAAAATCTTCTGAAAATTGGACCATGATGTCGGATTCCAGGAGATGCAACTTATAAAAATAACTTGAGAGCAGTAAACAATATAGCAAAACAGTGGGGGTTCAAATAATAAAATATTTCAATCAATCCATTACAAAAATTAGGAACCCATTCAAAATCTTCGTCGATCCGTTGAAGAGAGTAGGAAAAAATAATTTTAATATCAGTTTTAAATAAGATTTAAGGTAGTTAAACTAGTAATACAAATCTGCTAGACAGTTATTAGAATATTGAAAAGTTATGTGGGCAATTATTTCTACGAGTCTAACTTTCTTGTCTGAATGTTACATGTTAATAATCTCCGATAAAACGGTAAATTTTAACTAATTGCAATCGTTTTTATATCCTTAATTAACATTTTCGTAAAATTGTAAGCGGTGATGAAGAAAATACAATAACTGTTGCACGGTGTTTCCCAATAACAACGACTCCGAATAAGTGCAAATTTTTATCATTTTTATGTTGTTTTTTCTCAAATCATAACTGTCTACGGGAACAGTTAATGCTTATTTGTGTTTATATATTAAGTAAATATGTCTATAAAAACACAGATGAGCCAGTTTCAAGGTCCATCGCAGGGAAAAGGGTGGAATGGGAGAGACTTCTGAAGGTAACAACCCAGGCAGCATAAACTTGTTCAAAGGCCGTCATTTCCACATTCAGATAGCACGTTACCATCCCGTACAGATTGACAGTGTCGCTTACGTCACAATGTCCGGACAAAACACGTACAATGCTCGTCAAAATCTGGGTCCAGTTCAGTGTTATCCCCACGTACCTAAAACGTTGTATGGCTAATTATGCAGGACGTACTATAAAATTAAGTAAATTTTGTAGTGTATTACTGTTTCCGTCTAGCGTCCGCGATCGATCTCGGGGCCTAAGGTGTGGGAAGCCAGCGTCCTAACTACCATGCCAATCTAACTCGAGGTGATATGACTAAAGTTTGAAGTGACTGTTATGGTTGTCACGCCGCTGTTTGGCGAGATTGATCAGTATTAAAATAATGTTATGTGTGATTTATAGACTCTACTGCTAGGGAAATAAGCATACTATAAACTTAAAAGCAGCACACGTTTTAAAACTTTCAATATCGCAACACTCATCTTGGGCAATATTGGCCAAAATCGAGACAAACGACTGATTTTGAAATCCATTTTCTAGTATATTTGTATTTTATTTTGAAGAATTTTAATAGTTCGAAATATAGAATCTTTTTTTTAATTCTATGGTCAAGTACATTTATGGCTGATGATAAATTATTTGTTATGTGGATGTGGCTTTCCCAATCAAGCAGTCATCCAGTTGTATTGAAGATTGACAGTTCCAATGACTTCAATTCGGCG
Source organism: Cheiracanthium punctorium (assembly GCA_038373885.1). Lineage (NCBI taxonomy): Eukaryota > Metazoa > Arthropoda > Arachnida > Araneae > Cheiracanthiidae > Cheiracanthium > Cheiracanthium punctorium. The sequence continues at coordinate 392,358 of JAWZYV010019422.1, forward strand.
GGAAAATATTGGCTGATTCATTTTTTTGTCATCTCCAAGCTTGCTGCAAGCTTAAAATGAATTGAACTGTCAAGCTTGTATTAATACGTCCAATTCAAAGAAATGTCTAGCTTGATTTCAGCTACACTTTGGTTGAGGTGAGGTGTTGCTGGAACTTCTTCTGGCCCTCTAGCGGGCGGTATTTTTGTCGTCACTGTGAACAGTACTACATGGAACATCTGTAGTATGTGGTGGCGTACGTGGATTATAGTACGGATTATAGAATCTGTTGTTTGTACATTAAGCAGTCCCAACAAGAAAATTCTTTCAAACTAGATACTTCAGAGTACTAGAGTAAAACGTGAAGCTGAATTAGCCGAAGCACACATTTTGAACCAGAACGCGTTTTGCACAGTGTAAGACGTGGTGATCACGTTCTGACAACCTGTGTGTGCTACCTGGGAAAGGGCTGTCGTTCCAATGTTGATGATGATGATAAAATTTCTGAAATTCTTTAAAAATTTGTTCCTTTTTTGTAACATTTTTCAAATTTTAGGGTTATACAGGCGAATTCTCATGTTAACTTAGCGGACGAAACTTCATATACTTTCTATTACGACCGATAAAAACGCGAAAAGCCCCAGAAATCAATGTTTTTCAAAATTTTCTTTAGCAACACTCTAGAGGGGACACTGTTCCTGCAATCTACATACCAGTTTTTAGCGTACATAGATATGAAATCACAGTTTCTTAATGTTCTATGCTGTACAAAAATGTTCAAACAGAAGGCTTATAAATGCAATAAATTAGTAAATGTCATCCCCTATCTGAGAGCTACTGCAGCGTGAAATGAAAGATGGAATTTATTCATTTATACAACCCCCCTTTGAAACTTTTATTAAGAACGAAATAACTGCATAAATGTATAAATAAGTTTCAAATTTTGCAATTCATTACGATAACATATATTTCAATTAATTTTACATTTTAAGTATATTTTCCCTGCAATAACAGCATGCATTCTAAAGTATGTTTAAAGAAGATGAATATATTTCTGGTTTTTCCTAGAGGGTTATTATAAAATCCTTAAGTGAAACATTTAAAAATTCACTCTCTAGTTTGATAAAAGTATTTACATTCTCTAATTGAATGGGTTTCATAAAATTTCATTTTTACAATATAATGTAAATTTAAAACTCGATAATGTACTGACTCCTTTTGTACCTTAGTTAAGATGTTCTTATGAGTATTTAGATGAAACACTATTCCAGAAAAAATAAACACTCTATACCGAGAGCCTGTATTTGTTGAGTCAAAGGGACACAATCCCAAAATTAATATTATTCTACGTTGATCAGAAATTGCTGAAGTCATCTGGATCTCTTTAACCTTTTTCCGTGGTCTGTAGTGGAATAGGAATTCCTTTATTAAGACAGATAGATTAAATAATGAAGATAAATCATCTTATGTATTTAAGCCTAAATGAGGCATTCCTAATCGAAAAGTAGAACCAGACGAGATAAAATTCATTTCGCAGAATAATCCGCAATTCATAGAAAACCCGAGTCTGTAACTTTTATGCGATCGAAGAATTTAACTTTTATTCAATTTTATTGAATTCAAAGCTTAATAAGGACTCCCTGTAGAACATTATGCACTGAAATAATTCTATGCGCAATTGTAAAACAATTATCCGTGTGTTACGTGGATTTCTAATGAAATATATATTCAAGTTCAGTTATTTTTCAATTCAATTGGATTGTAAATAACAGTGATTCTAGAAGGAAGACGTCCAAATAACTGAGATGAGAATTTTTGAATGATTAACCCATTAACGCCCAGCGATCTATTTTTAGACCGACACGAAATTTGTAAGTCACTCAAATATTTAAACATTAGTTTATTTTCCTAGCTTAATTTCTTGAATACAAAATCTGATATCCATAAAATATTCAGCAATAACAAATTTAAATGAGAATATTTCTCTGTCTTATTCACATTTTTAGAAAAAGATTTATGTTCTTCATACCACACATATGTCGGAAATTTATATATCACTTCTGGCATCAACATAAATTTGGGAATGTGCTGAAAAAAGTTGGGCGCTAATGGGTTAAGAGAAGATGAACAGAATTTTTGAATGTCGGCCAGGCGGTTTAGTGGCTAACGAACCGTTCTATGAGACCTTGGATTCGGGTTTAATCCCAGCCTTGAGCTTGTATGAAAATGCGTCCGTCCCTTCCCATGGGTAACGTCGGCCACCTACTAGGTGTACCAATATTAAAATTGCTAATATTTGGGCTTGTTGTCGTGGCAAATGGCTGATTGGAACATGCCATCCCTGGGGAGCCGATAGCTGAGAAGTTAAGGGCCCTATCTCCTTTCCGTTAAGCGCACAGTTTTGGGTTCGATTCCCATTCATTCCTGGTTGCTTGTGGGACTTATGCACTCGAAGTTTTCTTTATTTGTGCTAGTAAGTAAAAGTCATTTGGCCGCATTCGTAAACGCCAAACGAGTTGCACTCATGCAACGCGTTTCTATCTGAGGTGTTCGTAAAGAAAACTGAGTGCATTCAGTTTAAAAACTAGAGCGTTCGTATACAAAACTGAGTGCAATCCGTTTCAAACGAAGTAAACTGAGATCGGATTGGGTTGATTGAGTTTGTTGAGAAAATTATTTACTGCTCGTTGTTATTGTTTTCAAATGACGTCCGTTGTTATGGAAAAGTATGTTGTTTTGAAAAGTATTTTACGTTTGCTGAAGCTGCAAATATTATTTTTTCGAGGAGGGAATTCATGCATATGTTAGGAAACTGCTACGAAGGTACATAATTTTTTAAAGGTAATCATTTTCTTGTATTTTTCATTTTGTAAATTCAAAAATGCATATTTTAGTGATGAGATTGAAGTTGGTTTAAACCGTTATTAGAGAAATTTGAACTTCAGTAGTTGAAATTTCTAAATTTTTATCCGTGCACTTCAGTTATGGCCACTCTTTCTTTTAAAAATCCTGTTGATTTTATATTGAGTGCACCAAAAACTCTCCTCAGCAAAATGAACGCATTTGCGAATTGTAAACAAACATGTCTCCTAGGCGACGAAAACTCAATAAACTGAAGTGGTTCGTAAAGTCAAAAGAAACTGATAACCACTGACAGCACTCAACACACGCATTCCAGTTTTCTTACGAAAACTCGTGCAATGAGTTTGTCGTTTACGAATGCACCCATTGTATTGTTCACTTTATTCGATAAGTGGGTTCTTAAACCAAGCAACAATCCGAAAATAAAGGTTTCAAATACATCAGTAACAATACGTTAATGGAAAATATTTTAACCGTACGTAAGTTCCTATAGTTGCGAAGATGTTCTTTCCTGCTTGAGATTTTAATATATTTATATTACGTACGAGACGAAATTCCTTCGCACGGGTTCACGCATAAGCCATTTTCAAGCGTTCTGGGATTCAAATAAAATGATCTTATTTTATTTCTGTCGTTTTGTTCAATTTGGATGCCCAATGGTATGCTCATTTGTTTTATGTAGAAAAACGAAGAAAAGAGCTAACAAGCGAACACTTCAATAAGCACTACCAATAAGCATTACCAAATTCCCTTTCCGTGACCTTCCTTGCTCAGCGGCATGAGGTTTTCTTTGTTCAATTATTCGTTTACATGAGCAAGGAGGAGATGTTCGGGATCAGTGACAGCTCTTATATACCCAGCAAACACGCACAGGTTCCCTGAACGTTAATAGACGTTCAGAGAACCTGTGTGTGTTTGTTGGGTAGACTGTGGAACTGCAGTATTCCCAGTTAATTTCAAATGTAATATTTTTTCTTTTATCCTTGCTCAATACTTGCACGTTAAACTGTCATTAAGCTTGAAGTCGGCACCTATCACGCAGCACTAACAAAAATCTCCTCAGAAATAATAAAAAAAAACCCGGAAAAATCTTTGAACGGAACTGTTCAAGATGCAGCAACCGGAATGGTTGCATTTGTTGACTGTCTTATTGGTGCGCTTAGCATCGAAGCAGATGGAAGTCTCGAAATTCACTCGAACTCGAAATAGATCCCATTTTAAGCGTCAAAGCAATATGAAAGCTTTCTTTTTCATCCTTTCTGGGCTGCTATCTCAATTGGATAGTTAGAATTTTAAAACTCTCCGAGTTCGAATCCAGTAGCAGGGGGAAAGGGAAATGCCTAGAGCGTTTTATCTACCGAATGATGAATTGCCAAGAGTGTCACCTTGAATCCGTTTTCTCTCGTTAGAGCTAGGCAATGAAGGATCGATACGGATTTATGTAGTGAAAATGAACATGACGAAAAAATGAATGAACATGACGAAAAAATGAATAAACATAAGCTATACGTTGGACGACTTGTTTAATAAACAGTCAATGAGTCTTTTTCAAAAGAATATAGGACCCACCCATGTAAAGGAGTCGAATCATACTTGGATGGACGCACTTAGAAAATGATTTTCGCCACACTTTTAGAAAATAGGATTGATCCTTTCATCCTAGAACGAACGTCCGAAAATTCACTCGCACGCTGTTTTGGGGGAGGAGGGGCTCGTGATGGAAGCCGATTCAATCAAGTATTGGGGAGTGATTTATTAAACGAATGATGACGATGAATAGATTTCTTTCCCTTTTTTTTTAACAATTTTAATGGAACGGTACCTCTCAGTACTGTCGGTAGATAAAGGGTTCCATTCCCGGGGATTCCAATTTGAAACCGGACTTGTACCGGATTACAAATATTTTATGTCCATTTCACGTGGAAATTAGAGTGTTTCAATAAATTAGTCCTTGTCATGAAGAATCAAAATTCCGCATACGGCTGTCAAACTGCGTGTTTTTCGAAAAATGAATGAGTTATTGACAAACGGATATAGGAAATGGAGCTTACAAAAGTGACTGTTGAGCGACGGGCTGCGAATGAGATTCAAAGTCAGGCTCTTAAGGGTTGAACCCGGGTTGAATGGATCGACTTCCAGCGTCGCAGAGCTCCAACGAATGGGGTGAATGAGATGAGCGGTTCCTAACAAAGGCTTACTTAAGGTGCCCCTTCCCATTTTTCAGCAGAGCAGACATTTTGCATTTTATTCTTCGACAATGAACGTCGAGTCTGCTTTTCTACAAATGTTATCAGTCAAGTTTGAATCCATATTTGAAGCGAGTATTTGTTTTTGAGTCAAAATAAGAATAAATCGGATGATGTTCCGGCTGTTCTCGCATTCTTCCGTTTTTCAGCAGATGTCAGTGCTGTTCAAAATAATCGTGACCCTTTTTTTACGGGCAATAACGTAAAGGATTCTCGTGTAACTATGTCACCTTCCAGTATTTTTATAGAAATCCAATCTATTCTTTGCGACTGGCAACAGTCCAAACGCCAGAGTTGGGTGTTCCCAGAGCGGGAACACTGCGCGTTCAAGGGTTCAAAACCTGAATGATCACTTAGAGATCCTTTATGGGTAGAGATGCGACCATGAAGGAGATTGATCACTCTGCGCATGCTTAGCCCGCCTTTTTTTTTACCAAGTTAGGGGTTGCTACTGGTGCCAGCCCATCGGTAATATCACTTCATCGGCGATTTTTTCGTCCGCCTCGCGGTTTTTTTTCCTCCCCCGCGAGTCTAGAATTACGATCGTTTTGAAACAACCGGTGATTCCAGATACAGGTTCAATATTTTACTATCCCCTTACTCAATCAGCTGCGGTAACTGAGTGTTACCGCATGTAGAAGAATGATTGCTTTTAAGAACACTCTGGACAATAGTAATTAGTTAAGCTGTATTTTTTTTTTAATGAATTGTACAAAGTAAGCATGTACAATTCAGTATGCGACGTTGGTCCACCTACTAGGTGCCCCTCCCCCATAATAAAGTGGACAAGAATTCCGGGATTCCGGCCCGTTGTGACCAAGGCCTTCCAAGGCAGTGGCCGGCTATTGGGAAAAAAATTATAGCATGTTGTAAAACGAGGTGTTTATTGTTGTTACCTTTAAAAAGACGAAAAGTGAAAATTCAGATCACTATACTTAATATCATTTTTTAAATAATTCATTGTGTGGAGGCCCCTCTTCAAGTGAAGCTCCCTCGCAGTGCGGGGGTTAAAGATACGCCCCTGCCCCTCCCCCGCAAAGTCCATAGAACTGACACACGGTTAGAAAGGAAATACGGGTGATGATTCCGTACACAGGTCTTGGGGGTTTGGTTAAGGCGTCTTCTCCCTTTGAAAATTAAAAAAAATCGAATTTTTTTTTTTTTAATTTTGAAAGTACATATCATCAAAAATGTTATATCAAAATTTCATAAAGATCGGAGGAAATACCCAAAATAACAACGAGTGTTTCAACAGCTGTGTCTGGGCAATGGCACCGAAACACGTTTTTACGGGAAGAAAAACCGTGGAAATTGCTTGTCAAACAGCAGCATGCATTTATAACGAAGGGCTACAACCTGTTTTAAAAATTTTGGAGGTGATGGGTGTCAAACTTGGCCCTATCGCCGCTCAATACGCCGAGAAACGCGACAGTGATCGCGTACGCGTAGGGAACCGTTGCAGGTCTAACGCTTCAAAAGAGACTAGGTCGAGAAGAAGGGAAGCTATTTTGGACGAGCACAACTTCTACGAAGAATCGGAAGGTCCATTGTATGGAGCAGGCATCGCTGATTAACCCGAGGTAAGGTTTTTTCATGATTTTTCTGCAACCAAAACTTTAAACGCGTTTATCTAAAAACAAGGTTTTTCAGTGCCTTGTTGATGAAATTTCGGAAACTATCCGGCCGATTGTCATGAAATTTGAATGACATATTCTTCATAGTTATGGCTATAGCGCCATAACTATGAAGATAATCATCAGATTTTTGAAATTTTGATTTGAAGTTTTTTTTTTTTTTTACAAAAAACTGCAAAAAAAAACGCGTCTTTTTTTTTTTTTTTACTTTTTCGAAAAACGTGCGCCATTTTGTTATTTTCGCGAATATCAAAAATCTGATGATATGCGCTATAGCCACTGACATACTGAATCTAAAACTGTTTTATTTTTTTGTTTCAGATGACCTGTCCCGGAGATACCATCAACAAGCCACGAACATTACATTTCTACACGGGTTTTTCGATGCTACTGTTTTATTATAATAATTGTTCAAAAAAATAAAAAAAAAAAATTCTTATACTTGAAAGATGTGTTTATTATATAGGATCCATTTTATCCCATAATTGTTTGCAAAAATCCTCGAAAAAAAATCGCGAAAATAGCCTATTTTCGAGGTGCCTAAAGTGAGAAGACGCCTTAATCACTAATTGGACATGAAAGCATGCGCCAATAAGCACTGTCCCGTTTTACGGTTAACTCCGGGCGACAAGTGAAAATCACGTGACCTCGGTATGAAGGAAACATGGAGGGAACGCACAGCGATTGCCTTTCTACTCCTACTGAATTCTGTGGCGAAGATCGGGAGAAAAAAGTTTTAGCACTACAACAATGATCATAACCTCCGAACCTTTGACGGATGGATGATATTACTTGAAGGATTCAAGAAAAAATGAACAATCCCTTCAGAACAGCGGCGGCGAACAGAAATGCTGGGTTGAGAACCTCACTTCCTGAGAAGTTCCAAAGCTTTTAGCGGGTGCAGAGACTTGAGAACGGTATTTCCCAGACAGCACATAAGCTTAAATCAAGCTTGACATTTCTTTGAATTTGACGTATTATAATACAAGCTTGACAGTTCAATTCATTTTAAGCTTGCAGCAAGCTTGGAGAAGTCATTTGAACTGTCAAGCTTGAATACAACTTGATGACTGCTTGATTTGGAAAGCCACATCCACATAACAAATAATTTATCATTAGTCATAAACGTACTTGACCATAGAATTAAATAAAAAAGATTCTATACTTCCAAATATGGAAATTCTTCAAAACAAAATACAACTATACTACGAAATTGATTTCAAAATCAGTCGTTTGTCTCGATTTTGGCCAGTATTGCCCAACATGAGTGTCACGATAATGAAAGTTTTAAAACGTGTGCTGTTTTTAAGTTTATATTATGCTTATTTCCCTATTAGTAGAGTTTCAAATCACACATAACATTATTTTAATTTTGATGCATCCCATGGAAAAATAAAAGAAACACATCAACACATCGGCCACTGATCGATCTTGCCAGAAAACGGCGTGATAACAATAACAGTCACTTCAAACGTTAGTCATTTGAGCACAAGTCAGGTTGGCCGAGTGGTTAGAACGCTGGCTTCCCAACCGTTAGATACCGAGTTCGATCCCAGCCGCGGACGCTTGATGGAAGCAGATTAAAATAACTTGAAATTTCAGCGTAGAGGGGAAAATGCGTGGAAAAATAAAATATGTGGGGCGAGTTCGCCGACGGGCAAGCCGTGTAAGTAGGAATTTTTTTTAGGAAAATTTTTTAAGCTTGAAATTAAGCTTGCTATGCCAAGCTTGATATGAAAAGCTTAATACAAGCTGGGCAAGTGTAAACTAGAACACTTGATTCAAGCTTGCATTAAGCTTACACGCTTTGAAATTTTCAAGCTTAATTGAAGTTTATTGACTTGATAAATCAAGCTTGCTGCAAGTTTGCTGTGCTGTCTGGGTTATATCACCCCAAAATTATGTTAATGATAGCTTGTTTGAAAATGTGATTTTGGAAAGTGTGTAATCTCTTTTGCGAGTATGAGATGTTTGTACAAAGGAAAATAATGCACTACTTCTCCACATCAAGTAAGTGAAAAATTTCGATAAAATTGACGTTTATTTGTTTTGAACTTTACTAATTTTTGAAAATTGCGCTACAACACATTTTTGATTTGGTTATAGTAAATAGTCACAGTATCGGTATAAGGAATTTCCGTTACAGAGAAATGATTTCGCTGGTCCCTCGGACTTTGTTAAAACGGAATATCTGCTTTTCTGGATATTAATGGACTTGTTCGCTTTACGTGGTACCCTGCATTACACATACTTTTGTTGTCTTAAAAAATACCATTCTACTGAAAAATGCAAGATCCAAACATTTATTAAAGTAAAAAAATAGTAACATTTGTTATCCCGTTAATACAAATTTTTCTTAATCTTTAAAGATATTATATATATACATATATATATATATATAAATAATCACATTTGTATTGGTATTTCAGCATGCAGTAGTGCAGGAAAAATACATTTTACAGTTTTTAGATAATTTTTTTTTTGACAGCCTCTGCTAGTTTTTCGCCTTTCCTAACATGAGCTTGCCCGAGACATTCGCGAATTACTTTCGTCGTAGCCCATCCGTACTGCCCGTGTACAGATGCTGCACGAATGCACGGAATGGGGAATACAAAATACCGAGAGATAGTAATATTTGGCGAAAACAAAATACCGAGAGATAGTAACATTTGGCGAAATATTTAAGGAAATCATAGAAAGATATTAAATTATATATTAGTCTACATTATTTTTCTTCAAAAGAAAGAAGAGACCATTGCGTTGGCAAAATATAAAATACAAACACATTTATTATCTAAATAAAAAATACTAAAATTCAGCGGTATAATACACAAAATTCAAGAAATCGTTACAATAGAGATATTCTATAATCACGTAAGGGATATGGACATCTCATTTTCACTATGCAATACCTAAGAGACATACATTTCGCAGTCAGCAGATCATTTTTTTGCACAGCCTGCCAATTTTTCGTCTTTTATCCTTATAATAACTTGCCTCAGGCATTCGTTCATTTCTTCCATGTTACTTCTCATGAGATTTCGCCAGTCCTCCCTGAGCATTATATCGCTGGAATTTTCTGACAGGAAGTCCGTGGCTTGTTCGACGAGATATTCCTCCCTGTGCTGCAGCGCCAAGAAGAGCGTCTCACAAAATGTGTCGACGGACAGATTGAGCTTCATGTAGTCCAGGCAGCTCCTCTTCAGTTCCTCCACTTGATACTTGTCCGCGATCCTGTACAGGCCGAACACGTTCTCTGAGGAGAGACCCTCCGTACTGCCCGTGTACAGGTACTGCACGAATGCGCGGAAGGGACCCGTTTCGCAGTCGACGATTGTCACGACTCCCGTGGCCTTTTCCTTCATGTCGTTCTTGAACATCGAGCAGAACACGGGAGTGCGGGCAGCCAGGATGCCCCTGTGGAGTCGGAACTCCTCGCCTTGCACCCGGACGGTGACGTCACTTTCGAGGCCGCTGATGGAGAGGCTTTTCAACTCGCTCAGCAATTGCCCGATTCCTGAAATGAAAAATATACGTCAGAACCACAGAGATATACTATAGGAGTGGACACTCTCCATAGCTGTAATGTTAAACTTTTGGTACCCCAAATAAGTTTTAATTATGTAAACATTGGAAATCTAGAGACGTGCAGCGATCCTAGCGGCAAAAGAATAAAGCATTTCCCGTGCTGATGGATAACTCATTTTTCTTGTTTTTAATTTTCCTACCTAACACGTGAACGAGATTATGAACGCGAGCACTCAATTTAAATTATTTTTTTCCTTTTTGCTTACAGGGTTGCCTTAGAAACAAATGAAAAAAAATGTTCTATCTTAAGATTATTAAAATATTGAGTTTATATTTGTTAACGAGTGCGCAAATCGCTCACAGAGAATATGTTTTCGTCTGCCACGGTATATATTTACATTAGAAAATGGATAAGAATTCATGACTGAGTTCTTTATGTAACATGAATTTAATATTTTAATATGAGTTTTTAGCTGCAATTTAAAGCAGTGTTAAAATGTGTCGCAGCATGAAATAAATGTAAATACTGCTTGTTTGAGCGTGATCATCCTTATAAATAAACACTTTTTTAAATATTGCATTCACACATACTACATTCTTCTAAATTGACTACTATTTCTTAAAATACAACTTTCGGGCAAAATAATAACACGGCATTACATACATAATATTACTTCGCTTCGAAATGATTGCCTGTATTCATTACGAAATAGTATTCTAAGACAATTATATAATTAAAACACACCTGAAGCCAGAAATTATTTAATCCGACGTTCATAAGTCTATATATTTAATTTTTTTAAGTTCTGCTCATTCGGCGATCTCCATTGACTTCGCCTCGATGGAAATATAAACAACCTGAGATGCGCAGTTACCCAGTGTGCGTAGCGCCATCTGTTTCCAACAACAGCGTTATCCAACTTTCTAAGAGAAGTGTCCCCTCCTATACATTTACCTTCATGGTCAGAACTCATCACGATGAAGAGATGAAATGCACTGATTATACTGTAAGACCATAGACTCATTATGTGAATGTACAAGACCGTTTTGAGTAAGCGCTGTCCTTGAAACATCACGGCCATTGGCCTATAGGGACTTGTTTTAGGGGTGGGGAAATAGTGCCAGTTTAAATCCGAGAAAAATATATACATGCAGCTTTTTTCTGGATAGATCGCAACCCTCTAAGAAGCTTGGTCGGCAGTAGAATCCGATAGCACGTGAAAAATGTTAATTTTATATCATTACTCAAAACAAATAGGATAGCAGGAAAAAAACCTATTACTAGTATTTTTAATGACTGTCTGCGATTTAAAACTGCTGCTTATAAAAATTAACTATTTGCCAACTTAATGAAAAGCAACATTCAACTTATTTAAAAAAGAAGAAAGGAAAAAAGTGAATATCGTAATAGTAAGGAAAAGGTAAAAAATACAAAAAAAAAACGCACCCCCCCCGTACACATGCACTCACTCTGCATATGCGTTCGACTCTGCTCTCCTCCTTCCCTTTTATTACGTACGTTTTACTTAGTAGACATTATATTGGTGAAAATTGAATTAAAACGTGCACTATTCAAAAATAATGAGCCGCAGTTGTAACTGATGTTTTCTCAGGCGCGCATGGCTCGTTATTGAATGAATTTCCCTTGTGTTTCGAATGCTGGCGTTCTGCATTCATCTTAATTTTTAAATTCCAAATCAATAGCATTCAAAAGAAAATGCATATTTAAAATTTTTCGGAATATGAAAATCAGAATTTTCCTTGGGGTTGTGGGGGAGGATCCAGTTTATTTTCATTGGCTCAGGACCCCACAGCTGCCTTGATCGGTCTATGGTCACAACAGAGGGTGTGGTTGTGTCTCTAAAATGACAGAGGTACCGTATGCGATGGAGCGATCCTGAATAGGGGAAGTCCTTATTTATATTAGAATGAAGGGAAATTTTAAATAGAATTTCTCTAAGCTAATTGTTATTTGTATATTATTTTCTGTTGCATTATTTAGTTTAACCAGTTCGGTACTTTGGGGGCTAAGCTGCAGCGTCCAATATTCCCATCCCCTTTATGGGAAAAATCGTTGCTTGGAAATACTTGGGGGGTGGGGAGGGGTACTGTTTGTACGCTACGAATCGGGCAGTATAGTATCATTTCGTTTAATTTATGACCCTTTCAGTGGTGTTGTGCCTGGATGGATGCGAGATGAGACACATTTACTGTTTCTATACAAGAAGAGAGTCCTTTTTACATTTTGCAGCCAGCCATCCACAGTTCTTTGAAATTAAAGGTTATCTCTCCGTGAATAAAACTTTACAGTCACATTCGTTCAGCATTCAAGGGAAAGTGCCCTAACTTGGACCCATTAATGTTACTCTAGAGGAGGACAATCCAGGGTAATCCTTATCCCGTTCGTCCATTTGCATGCTGGTGGGGCATGAAATCCGGGAAATATCGTTCTAAGAAAAAGAAAATCATCGCAAAAATTTTTTTAGTTCAATTTGTACAAATTTTTATGAAAGACGGCCACAGCTTTTTTCGATTCCTATGCTGCCAAGGATGGTTTAGGTAAAGAATGTAGGTGCATTCCCTTGCCCATCACGCTTTAAAATGACTGTTTCGTTCAAATGAAATTGCACGAAAACTGGAATCTCAAACGTTCTCTCTCTGAATGGGATTAAAACAAGGGCCAGTTGCGGGGCCTCAGGCGATCGCTTACATTCGCCCCTTGGGCCGGCCCTGCGTCTGAACGCTGCATCCAATTGAGCTGAGTTCTATTCATTGAAACGCATGGTAAAGATCAACTTTTCGGAAAGTCGAGTGAGGCCACTCCAGATTGTTTAGAGTATGTTTTGAGAAGCAGAGAATTTATTTTGCTAAAGAGTTGTGAAACAGGAAGGATTCTACATTCGATACTCACCTCCGACACTCTTCATTGAACAAACAATAGTCAGAACACCTGACGGCAAGAACTTGGATTGTTGATGGATCAGGTCGGTTGATTTTAGGGATTTTGCTGCTCCCCATTCCTGATATTGCTCTCCAAATGTGACTTTTTCTTCCTTTGCTATTTTTTCCCTGCCGCCTGCTTTCTTTAAAAAGAGACTGCAGGTCGCGGTTACAGGAGGACCTGAACCTTTACAGGCATAGACACCGATGTGTCCTTCTGAGGAATTCCATTTCTGGCCGTTGGGCCACACTTCGAGGTACCAGGTCGAGTCGCAAAAGAAAAACGTGCAGCTGCGATGAGATTCATCCACTTCAGCCGACTGCCACAGGAAATCTTCAATTTCCCACTCGACGGTGATCGGATCTCTTGCACCTTTCAGCTTACCGACAATTTCTATGTAGGTCATGGTGCTCTTGAATGACCACAGACGAAAGCAACAATATGCAGTCGAATTCTAGAAAAGAAGAAGAAAAATATTTTTAATCGTACTGTGTGTAAACCGTTAAGTATTTTTAATCGAATTGTGTTTTATCGCTCATTTATGTATTATTTTTCGTTTAAATGCGGATTTATGTAGAGACAATGAGATGCGATGGATGGCATTACTTATAGAATGCTGCTGTTTACATTAGAAATGGAAAAACAGGGTCTGAGAACTTTAAAATGTTTACATTTTTTAATCAATTGTTTAATTTTTTTTTCAAATCCATATTCTGCCTATTTTGCAAAACTTGGGAGAGGGATACATTTTTTCAGGGGAAAGGGAGCAATTTTTTTTTCTTTCCAGGAGGGAGCACTGCCCCCAAATGCAACCCTTTGGCTGCGTCCTGGCGAGACTTGAATTCCTAGATAAAACTTGACGTGCATCTGTGACTCCACTGCCTGGCAGTAAAGCTTCCTGAGACAGCGTGGAACAGGGATAGACAGTTGCCATGCGAGACGGAGACTAGTGATGCAACGGATATCAATTTCGCCGGATATCGAATATCCGGTCAAACTTTCAACCGGTTATCTGGCGGCAGTATATTTTCTTCTTTTTCTGTTTTATTTTCACTAGTTTTCTTAGATCATTCAGCTATTACCTTTCTTTTTTTAAATTTTCTCATTTGTTCCAAATCATTTAATTCAAAAATGAAAAATCTTTTCGGGATTGTTTTCATGAAATGACTACCGGTTTTTCGGCAATTAAAGCTAATTTTAACTAATATTATAAATGCGAAAGTGAGTTTGTTTGTTTGTGACGTTTTCACGCCTAAAGCGCTGCATCAATTATGATGAATTTTGGTTAAAAGATAGATGGGAACCTGGAGACGGCTATAGGCTACTTAGAATTTTAGATTTTTAATTACTTTTTAATTATTAATTAAAAACCGTTTTTACGTTGCCATGCTTGGCGAGTTTCGCCCGTATAAAATGATTCATGTTTTGAGCTAACAGAAATGCTGTTACTTCACTGAAGAATCGCGTGCCTTTGAAAAACATGAAATTATGCATTTTACCCCAAATCTTCACTTTTAATTTGGGTTGGGGGGAGGGCGGGTTAAGCTCCTATACCCTCCTCCATGTGTGTACCTATATATTGTATAGACACAGATCGTGATGTGATGGTTCTAACAAGGAGCTACAGCCAATCAGAAGGAATTAATAAATTTTAAATTCATAGTACTTAGATTTCTTTAAATACAGCTAGTTATTTCTGAATGTAATATATGGAACATGCCATGCATTATTACTAAAAAAGCATTGATTCATTAAATGTACAAAATAAAAAATCTCATATTAGTCTCATATATCTGAAAAATTATATCTTGGGAGGGGGGGGAGGGGGCAAGGGTGTCGAAAACAAAAATTACGTAAATACGGAAAATTTTGGCCAGTAACTATATCAAAGTGGCCACTGAACTTTGTAGGGTCACTGGCCACTGAGGAATTTTTTAAACCTCAAGCTTTACCAAGAAGAGCGATTTTTTCTTGCTAAGAGAAATGCCGGGCATATGAAATTATTAATGGTTTTCAATACGATTGCCAATAGTTTGTCAACTCATTTGACAGAAAAATTTTTTGGCGGGAATAACCGCCAGGATAATACGTAAATACCATATTTTTATACATATATTTAAAAATTTTAATGCATTTACAAAAATATAGAATAGTAATAATAAAATAAGTATAATACTAGACTACTTACTGGTATATTTATTTTGTGTATTACTATTATATTTTTGTAAATTCATTAAATTTTTTATGTATAAAAAAATTTAAACATTTGGAGAAATATAATAGTCATATATGAAATAACTAAAAATATTATTTCTGTAAATTAGCGGAAAAACTGCAGCAAAATGTTGCCAGAATGTAACATCTTTCTGAGTACAGGAAGTTTCTGTATACAGAAGAATTACTGGCAGCAAAAAGTTGCCAGAAACTTTCTGTATACAGGAATTTTCTGCATACAGAAGAATTACTGGCAACAAAAAGTTGCCAGAAAATTTCTGTATACAGAAATTTTCAGGCAACTAATAAATATTATTCAACTAATAAATATTATTCAACAGAATGATTCTGCAACCTTTATAGATAGTTTCTGTATACAGAAATCAACTGTAAAATGTGCTGCTTGGAAACGACTTTTATATGTATACGGAAAATTTCTGTAAGGAACAGAATTTTTCTGTCATATAACATACAGCTCCTGGCAACAAAAAATTTCTGCCTACAGAATATTTCTGGCAAATTTTTGCTGCCAGACTTTTTCTGTTGATTTACAGGAATATTTTTTGCAGTGTAGAGTGCAGGCAGGGATATAACTCAGTAATTTATCTCTTTAATAAATAAGTTTTCACTAAGTAAAGTTCATTTAAGTAAAATAACTAACTATGCACTGTAAGTCGGAACACACATAAGAACCTACATGTTAAAGCTTTGGGTATAAATCCCAGTCATTTTGAGATCGTTACAAACCTATGGATGTTATCTACCTGTCACATTCTCGTTAAACTCAAAAGGGCCCTTTTTTAATCCCTATCGAAGACATTAAAATACTCATAGATTAGACACCCCTACGCTTTCGCAGTTATTAAAATGATCTAGCGTACCTATATACTAGGAGAGTGGCGACAATGGTTGAAAAACCAGTCACTGAGAGTGCGCGAGCTTGATATTTTTACCAGGTTTACGGTTACGATAAATGGCCGCACTTCAGCGGTACTCGCCCATGCGGCGTTTTTTTTTTTTTTTTTTTTTTTTTTGTAATCGTGCAGTAGATTGAGATGCTTTCGAAGCGACAGTGTTTAATCTATAATATACTTGAAGAATAAAGATATTAAAAAAATAATAATTCAAACTGTAATCGTGTATACTTTTTAATGCTGAAATTTTTAAATAGAAATATTTTACTAATTTCTTTCAATAAGAGATAATTTTCGCAGCGATATTTTCCATGAAAGTTATGCGTTTGGATTGGGAATAACATTCAATATTTTTATATGTTTTAATATAAAATTTTATAGAAAATGCAGTTTTTAAGAAAACAGGTAATATCACTTTGACGCAATTAATTCAGTTATAAAACCTTATTTAGGATGTTGAAAGATATTTAGATTTTTTAACTGTATATACTATTTATAATATTAAGACTTTTTATAAAAAACACTTTAAAAATTTAAAATTTAGTTTAACTTAATGTTGCATTGTTGTCTATATGTTAAGCAATAAATTTAAGATGTCTGAAGACAGCCTAAAATCTTTTATGGAAATAAAAATAATGGTGCTATTCAAATTTCCTGTTAAAGCATTCTAACGCTAAACAAACAGTGCCATTGCTTAAAACATGTTAGAGAAAGTAAATCATTATTAGATGTTTAGTACTATTACTAATTTGAAGCTTGAAATACATATTATGAAAAAACAAAATAAATAAAGCAATTTATAAATATGTTATTTTGTTTACACAAAGCACACTAGATCTGTCTGACGAAAGGAGAAAAATGCCTTAGGCGAAGGACTTTTTTAATGGATTTCAACAAGTAATTACATAACATCAGGGAAAAACCGCCCAAAACTCCAGACCATAAAACCGGCAGCCGCGCTATAGGCCAGAAATCTGGACCTTCATATTCCAGCCATCTACCAATGTTCAATGTTTTATCCACTTACAATATGTATCGGCCACATTTTACTAATTGGGAATTTTTTGTACGGGGTCCGCATAAAAATTCTTTTTTTTTTTTTCAATTTAATCTCCTGAAAATTTTTATCGATACCATAAAATTCTGTTTTTTTTTCCCCGTGACTTTCCTATTTATTGTATTGATCAATACTGTAAAATCACTTATTTTCACTTAGTATTTAAAAATGAAATGAAAGTGTACGAACAATTCAGATATTAGTTAAACTCTTAAAAGAAAGCTTCAACTTTGACATATTAAATGACACCTTGTATGATTCAACAAAAATTAACACGTTATTCAGTTATAATTTTTAATTTCATACAAGATTATAAAAGCGTTTAAGCACCCACACGCAGTGGCGTAGCGAGGGGGGAGGTTGGGTGTCAGAACCCCCCCCCCCTAAAATTTAGCAGAGTTCTATTATTGGCATGAAGAATGCGATCCATAATGTTATATCCGTTACATCAGTGCCTAAGCCCCATTAAATGTTTTTTCTGGCTACGCTACTGCCCACACGAAAACACACACACACACACACAAAAAGGATGGAGAGGGAATGCGATTATACATTCGATTCTTTTCACTTGCAAGCAAACAGCCGTGAATTGGCGAGTATAATTCTAAGCCAATGTCAAGAAAAATATCGCCAAACATGACATTTTCATTTTATGAAGTTGAATCAGTAAATATTATCATTATACGCTACCCTATGATATAATTTCTGTTGTATATCATTTTTTTAAGTTTCACGTAGTTGGGACACCCATTATAATGTGTTCGTACCAAAACAAGTAAAAGAAAGGTGTATTTTAAGAGAGAAAAGTGGCATTCACAAACGAAACTATCACAAAAGTTTGTTATTTACAAATTACTTAGGAAAATCTCTTCTTTGAAATTGATTCGCCACAAATCGTCAGACATTTTAAAATGAAGAATCAAAACAGAAAATGAATGCAATTATTTATTCGTCAGAAAAAGCGTTTTATACCAAGACCATTTCAAAACGTAATGCTTTTTCAATGGGGAGAAATCTGGTCACTGCCTGGGGCGGTAAAAATAGCCGCTTGACCAATGAGGGGATGACTTGTCGTTGTATTCACTCTCCTGGCCCGTTTTTCTCCCGCCGGTTGGGAAACGCTACTCAATACGTGTGTGTTAGAGATGAGTTCGGGCTCATTTTTTGAAGCCCGAGCCCGAGGACTTTTAATCCGAGCCCGCCCGAGCCCGAGCAATATTATATAAATCGGAGCCCGAGCCCGAAATTTCAGCTAAAGATAAAAAAAATCCAATTACCTACTTCATTCATAGAATACAATGAATTTTGCCGTTTGTGCAAATTAAAGACAAGTATAGTTGCAAACTCTCAATGCACTTTCTAATTCTTCATATGTCCATGTTTATCCAATAATGTCGGATCTCATGACTAACTAATCAATATAAGCCGCCGTTGTGAAATATCCAAAGAGCTTCACGCACCTTCTAGGCTCTAGTGCCGCTATTTTATTTTATAAGTAGTCAACTCCGGTTATAGTGAACCCGGATATAGTGAACCATCGGCTATAGTGAACGCAAACCATGAGTCCCGATTCACACACAGTATCTTTATCCATCATGAAGACACTTGGGTTTAGTGAACTTCTGATATAGTGGACGAAATTGGATGGTCCCCAGAGGTTCACTATAACGGGAGTTGACTGTACTTTTATTTTCCTCATGAATCACTTTTTAAAATCTGTTTCAAGGAGTCTGTTCAATAAAGGAGAAATTTTTCACGAGCCCGAGCCCGCCCGAGCCCGCCCGAGCCCGAATGCAGTTGTGAATTACAGAGCCCGAGACCGGTTCGGGCCCGGGCTCGGGCTCGGGCTTTCGGGCTCGGGCTGAGCCCGTCTCATCTCTAGTGTGTGTTCCAAAGAGGAGGGGTATGGCGTTCAGCTCGATAGTCATCCGAATCCACCTTTCATGCAATCCATTTTATGCAGAAGGGACACTCCTTTTGATTTTGGGCCCTTTACCAAGAGCTTAAAAACAAAGCATCGAAATTATATACCGAATTCAGTTTTTCTAAAGAAGCCGAACAATATTCGAGTCAATAGTGTCGGACAAGAGTTACGATCTACAATACCCTTAAGCAATTGGAATTCTCCATCCGTTCATGACATCTATCCTAAATGCGCGCAGTATTACTTCTGAAAGAAGTTTTTGTGACAGATTTATTGTCTTATTTACAAGATTTCATATTTCACCGGCGGCCAGTACAAATGGCCCGGAAAATATCAAAGCGTGTTTTTCCCCCAAAAGGAGAGACACTCAAACTTTTCTCAAAAGAATTGCTTTATTAGTCGATAATAGTTAAAAATATTCTTGACACTATCCCAAAACAAACAATCTAAGTTAATAGTTATATTAGACAGTCACAAGCTTTTAATCATAGGAGAACGATTAAGTAAAAATTATTTTCGAAATGAAAACGATTCTGAAAGGTTATTGAGTTAAATACAAGTCCCACCACCACCTACAATTTTCTTTCTAAGAAAATCGATGAAAAAATAGGTAAATAAAATCGTCATTGGATACAGTTTCACGAGCTATAACAAGCAAGTCATAAAATTCATATTTCTGATAACACAAGCCATGTTTCTTTTGAGAACCTTCATTCATAAACGTTGTACAAACCGTTTCATTTGTATAATTTGTCTTGCTCTTGGAAATAAAAATATTCTTTGTACATTGACTGGGGAAAGTTACTAGCCTATTAGTTTACCTCATGAGTAGAATAATTAACTTTGAAAACTTTTAAATTTGGAAACTTTCTTTTGACGTACAATCATTCAATAGTAAAGATAGCGTACACATAACATCTTAAGGCAAGTTTAGTCACATACATTCTAGATTGGATTGAAAATGTAAAACCTCCTATAAATTGGATCGAAACGTTTTTGTGTTATACAACCCCATATATGAAACTGGAAATATTTTCACAGCGATTTGTTCAGGAAAAGGAATTGCGATTTCAAAAAATGTCTCAAAGATTCTTGACTTCAGATTCTCAAAGATTCTCGACTCTTCTCTGTCTCAAAGAAAGCTTGACTTCAGTTCATTCTCCTTCATTCTCCTCAGTTTAGAGGATAATTCTCCTTTTTAAAGTCGGCCTGAGATGGATATGCCACAAAATATGCTGTTTTAAAGCATTTTCAAATCTAAACGTTTTGCGGCATATGTAGCATAAATGCGGCAATTCGTTTTCGTGAGCTCGAAGATGCTGATCCATTTCTTGTTTAGTGATGAAAGACGCCGAGCACTTACAACATTTGCGTGGTTTCTGATAGGAGATGGCTTGTGTATAAGTCTGGCGTTCACGTTGTTCCTTTTCCCGTTGAAACTTCCCATAGAAACAGGTCTGAAGATGCTGTAGCAAGCTGTATTTTTCTTTAAATCGCTTCCTACAAAATTTGCACTCGAAATTTTTTATCTCGCTCATCTTAAAAATTTCGAGCACTAGAGTGACAAATTACCTTGAAAAAACTTGAAAGTTTCAGCTTGAAAGATCCTTTCACGTACTAGATGTATGTGAAAAAAATAATAAATAAATAAATAAAATAAACAAATGAGTCAAATTAAAAAATTAAATAAACTCACAACATTGAAGAATGCATAGTTGTTATGAAAAAATTGCCTATCAACTACATCATGATGAATGAATGATGAATTTTGCCGTCCAAACTTCTAAGAGTCAAGAAGCCACGTTGCTTCATTTAAAATGAGCGACCCAAGCTACTAAAAGAGCTGGATTGTAGGGTGGGCAAAGTACCTTACTACGGTTTCGGGTTCAACTCCTGGGGGTCGCGGTTCGATTCCCGACTGGGAGTGGCTGTCATTGTGTCCGTCCCTACACAGGGGCGACTTTGGTACCTCTACTAGATGACCCCGTGATAAAGAGACCAACAACTCCGCCCTTAGTAGTGGACAATGCCTACAGGGCATAGCTACTAAAAGAACAACTTACCTATGTTGTACCTATTTAAAACTCTCCCGATGCATTTCTAATACTATTTCCATTCCTTTAAAAATTCCGACGAAATAATGTTTAAAAGAAGCTAATAATGTGTTCAGGAAATCTATTTTATTTTCAAAACTTAATGCAATTTTTAAAGGAAAACAAATAGCTGTTGGGATTCCCTTAAATGGCTACGACTGTAACTAGGTTTCATTCAAAATATTTAATTGTTTTCATTTATAAAATATTCATATCACTGATAGAATATTCGTCAAGTGCATCCTTTTAAATTGAATTCTTCGATAATACGGCTAACCACCCATATTACAGAAGCATTCACTTTTACTTTCAAATTTTTGTTATTTTCAGGCATTGTGTTAACGGGAAAGAATAGGTAAAATTACGTTCCGTGGATTATTATACGTACGTGAGAATGCAGTTTTCCCACGTACCATTTTTATATTCTATATAAAGGTAAGCTTACGGTAGATTGCGAAAAATTGTTTGGTAACATTTTGATATTATTGGCTAGGAACAAAAAAGAGCCGACTGATAAATTTTAATATTATTCTACAATTTAGAGACGCATTGGATAACAATTACGATTAGTGAACTGTAGGAGTGACTGCAGCATGCATTCGTTCAAACTGTTTGAGTTTGAAAGACACAATGTCGAGATCTATAGCATGGACAGCTGTCATCTCAATTGTTCAGTAGTACAAGTTCATAGCTTTATTGCAAAGTACAAATTACAGCACAAGGACGGACAATTTTTACATCCACGCCCAAAGCCGAGAGTCGAACCCGGGCCCCAAAGGATGGTAGAGGGCGCGCTAGCCACTACACCGCCTGGGCGGCTTTCAAACTGTTTCATTCTCCAAACACCCGCACACAATGGTCACATTCGTAAACGCCAAACGAGTTACATTCGTGCAACGAGTTTCTATCTAAGGTGTTCGTAAAGAAATCTCAGTGCATTCAATTTATAAATTAGAACGTTCGTATTCAAAACTGAGTGCAATTAATTTCAAACAAAGTAAACTGAGCACGGATCAGGTTCATTCAGTTGTTGAGAAGATACACTTGCCGCACGTTGCTGCTGTTTTCAAATGGCGTCCGTTGTTATGGAAAAGTAGGGTTTTATAAAAAGTATTTTACGTTTGCTGAAGCTGCAAATATTATTATTTTTTTTTTTCAGGAGGAAATTCATGCATACGTTAGGAAGTACATGCTTTTTCAAATGCAATCATTTTCTTGTACACCCTCCAAAAAAAGTATTCGAGCAAGAGAGAATTTTCCTATTTTAGATTTGGGAATAATAATCGAGTTTTTGAAAAACGCACAGCTTGATAGAAATATAGAAAGTCATATTTATGCATTGCCTAATTCATATTCTTTGATAAATAATTTTTAATATACGAAACCAACGTAGGAAATTTCTCTATTGCTCGAATACTTTTTTTGGAGAGTGTATTTTTCATTTTAATAAATTCAAAAATGCTTATTTTAGTGCTGAGATTGAAGTGGGTTCATGCCGTTATTAGCGAAATTTGAACTTTTCTTGCTAAATACTTTTGAAAAACTGAAGTTTAACCCTTTATAAGGCGAGTTTATGTGCGGAGAGTCGAAAGTACTTGGGAGTTTTCTGGCCCATTTTTTGGGATTCATTCCTATATTTCCCCTCTACTGTAATATCTCACGTGAAAATTGGAGAAACAAGTATTCAAAAAACGTAGAAATTTCGCAGGAGAATCCATTCACTATTCACAAAATCAAAATCGGAAAACTACCTGGTACACGGAATGAAACGCAAAAATATATCATTCAAAGCGATGATTCTTAGGCTCCATTTTCGAGTCATGATTCGAGCTTTCTTTAAAATGACGAATGAAAGAAAAGTTCATAAGCCAAACATAATTTAGAATCTAGATGTATGGAAAAAATAGACATCCAATAGGACTGAACAAAAATCAAATAATTCACTCATGATAATGGATTTCTGTATTGAATAGACCGTAGGTGGTCAGTATTCTTACCGCGGCCTTCTAAAGGTTTAAGTGGTATTATACCATTGGAGCGTTCGACCGTGAGTTTGCTATAAACGGGCGGTCGAGGCAGACGGGGAATAGCTGCACTCACTTGACTTGGAGAACAACGGTCAACTTGTTTAGGTTTCAAAACTGAGCGCTTGAGAAGACCTTCGAAAGCTAGTTGCACGAGTTATACGCCCATGACTTGCAAAGTCTGGTCTTTAAAGTATGGAATCAGTACAATACTCATGATTGGCCCTGCTACAGTGTGAATGCATTTAAGGTGTGCTTTTTGTGCTATTGACAATTGGTGATCTGCGTTCCATTGACGAAAGGCGTGCAGAAAGTAGCACCCGTTAGGTAATTCAAAAATAACCACTCAAGATTTCCTAGCAAACGTTTTATTTTTCCATGTACATCCATAAGCTGTTTTTCTACATTGTCACACTGACCCCCTTATCCAATAACATAGGAATTTGTATGCTTCCTTCATCGTACATCTCTGCCGCCAGTCCATTCAGATAAGATATTGAATCATTTTTTCTTGAATGCCGATGCATAGTGTGACATGGGTGAAGCTTAAGGAAACTATGCATTTCTGGTTGACCGAGGTGTACTACGAAATCTTGTTTTGCAGCATGGTAAGGGGGTTCAGCGTGCGATGAACACATGTACATGGAAAAATAAAGTTTGCAACCAAATCTTGAGTGGTTATTTTTTTAAGGATCGCCCTCTTATAATGCTGTATCTTTTGTACATTAAGTGTACATATTCTGTGAATGTACGAGGATGTATTTGTCTACCCCTCGTACATTCCGCCCCTGCTCATTAAACAACAAAAGTACACTTTTGTTGTTTAATGGGTGAGCAACAGTAATTTTTTTTTTTACAACATAAATAATTTATTGGTAAATTCATCCTTCAGACTGTCGTTGTTATATACAGGTCCGATTATAGGAATAAACTAATTTAATAACAATGATCCATAACAAATTGCTTTTAACATATATTCTATTTTTAGTTCGCTTCTCCCTACAACATTCTTTAAAAGAGAAATTATTTTTGGAAAGTTTTCTGTTATGTGAGAATTTAGCCAAGTAAAATCCCCATGGCCGAGCGGATAAGGCATTCAAAACGGTAGACGGCCGAAGTGTGAAGGTCCAGTGTTCGGGCTCCGTCGATCGAACGCTCTGGAGTTTGGGTCGGTTTTCTCTAGATGTAACGTGAATACACGCTAGAAAGTCCTCCGGCCAAGGCACCCCTGCATCCTAGGCAGATACCCTTCGTGCAGATTTGCCTTAATATACACAATACTCAAGTACAATGTTACGATAAACGCCTTACTTAAGCATCTGTACAACAGGGATGTAACCAGGAGGCGGGCACTGGGCCTGTCCCCCTCGCAAAATTTGAAATTTTAGTTGGATATCCAATCGAGCCTTTTCTTGAGAAAATCTACATTTTGATCTTTAGGGCCCACCCCCAAAATTATTTTCTATTGATTACATAATATAAAATAAAATACACGCTTTATACCTTGGAAGTGTATTCACGATTTAGTACTCTTTGATAGGGTTTGTATTTTTTTGAACAGAGTGTAAAATGTCAATGGGAGATTGCATAAAAATGTGAACACATATACTGGAGTACCCCGTAAACATTCTGAGCTATGAACCCTTCGAAAATGCTTCCAAAGTCAAAGTAAAATTGTACTTTGCTTGTTTTCTTCCTTCTTTCAGCTTCTAAGGAGAAAATAAGATCCATTTCGATTTCTCGATGTTTTTCAACTGTTATGCGACACTCCAGATGTTTGTTTCCGAGTGGCTGTTTTAAGTGGGTTGAAAGATAGCTAATATCTCTGAACCAGATATCTGCATTGAAGCAGGGATTAAGTACGAGTCGATGCCGATAAGTATAAAAAAAAAGTTATTTTCAAGGGTAGCGACCGATGTAGGGTTTCATTTTTAAAGATGGGCAGCCATTTTTGCTATACAAAATAGAACGGCACTTAGTTGTAAACGGGACACACAAAAATTCAAAAATGTCTCATTTTTACCTTTCTAACTTCCAAAAATTCTAAAACATTTGCGAAATCGAGTAGAGCAAAATAGATGCATTACTAGAGGATTGCTTTCTACATCAGTAGGAATAACAATAAGGCTTCGTGATTCTATAATTGAATATGATTTTAGCAAAAGTCTCGCACGCATGCTCTTTCTAACATCCATTCAATGAAAGTAAATGAATGTGAAATACGAGTATGGATGGCTCATCTTGAAACAAAAATTCAATTCTTCGCTTTAAAAACAAAAAGAAATGTTTTTGCATTCATCTCGCAAAGTTTTTAAAAATTTTAATTTCAGGAATCTAAGCCATTAGCGAAACCTTTCCCGTCTTTAGCCCTTCCAAGGTTTCTGCACACATGCCTATCCTAAATACAAAGCATTTTAAATTAAAAATAAGTGCTCAGTTAAAGTAAAAAGTTTCGTTTTTTAAAATCAATTAAAATTCTTAGTTGAGTTTCGCGTTTAATGAACGAAGGCCATCGTTTCAGCTCGACCCATTTGCATTTCAGTAATGTCCTACTGTATATTTAATTTTAAGTTTAAAAATAAATCTTTAACTTTTTCGTCCCTTTTCTGCACATGTTCTCAATTTTTTAGCATAAATGCGAAATTCGATTTTTATGGACCGAGAAAAGTGCTGTGAAGTCACGCAAGCGCTTCATAATGAATGAACAGTCGAAAGATTGTTCCAATGGATACTGTTTAAGGTAAAATACACGGAGGTATCTGCCAAAGGGGGAGAGGTGCCTTGAACGGTGGATATTTTAAGGGGTCCAGAACGTTCAATGGACAGGTGCGTGGTAGGCCAGAGCTCTGAACCCTCACACTTCAACCCTCTACCCTGTTCAGTGATTGATCCACTCGGCCAGGTAGGGTGCCTTCTTCCAATTGAAATGTGAGTATAAATGTATTAGAATCAAGTACCCAAAAAAACGTTTTCAGTAAAAGAATAAATTTACAATTTTTATTTATGAAACCATGACTTCAGTCAATGGACCCTACTTTCCACGAGTGTCCTCTAAAATAGTCCATTAATAATGGATATATATCCTATTTATATAATATATAGGGGAGACTGGAGGGTAATGGGACCAATCAGTTTGTGTTCAAAATAGAATAGTTCTATGCCACAGAATAGGTACAGTCATACTACATCTTTGAACAACAACAGGCCAACCCAGTTAAGTTGGAAGCCTGATCCATCATTGTTGTTTCTGGCACATCCAAGTCAATTTTAATTTATATATTGAATTGCATTTTCTAATCATTTAAAATAACTTTGAATGAATGAAAAGATTCTTCAAGATAGCAGATATCATGCAGATGATGATAATAGGAATCCCGCATTGTGTGCTTTTCTAGTCTTGACATTTTGAATTCTGACGCGGTGGGGTGTAATGGGACTGTTGATAGGGGACAGCTGAACAGACAGTCAACCCGTTATTATTTTATAAAAATTCTGCTTTAGATGTCAATCATGATTAAAAGTTGTTGAAAATAAATGAGGCCTATCCTTTAATGAATGGAGGCCTCCTAAAAATGAAGGAGCCTAACAATAGGAACGGTGTCCAATTTCAGACAGTTTTGTAGACTGTAGCATGTCTTTACACAACTCATCCACTGAGTTTAAGGGTGTAATATTCAAGGAAAGTACGAAAAATTAAATATAAGTGACTTTGTTCTGGTTCAATTTGCCGGAAAGCGAAAAGGGTTCCATGACATCGCTATCATGAATAAGATTAGAAATGATGAAATGCTACCCAAGGGAAAAAACTGGGTGTTTTAAATTCCTATATCCAGAAAAAGAAGATACACATTGGATTGATATTACTGTAATGTGTCGAAATGGGCACTACCTCAAATTGAGAGACCCACTATCGATCCTCTACAATTTTTAGTTTTTTTTTTTCCTTCTCTGTGACCTTAAATATTAATTCAGAAATTAAAAAATTACGAAAGAGCATTGGTTTTAAAATTTTGTAATGAGATAATTTAGCATACATAATTTAGTTTTTATTTCTTGATTTAGTATATACAGTCAACTCCGGTTATAGTGAACTTTCGGCTATAGTGAATGCAAATCGCTAACCCCGGTTCACATACATTAGAAATGTGCATAGCATTTTTCGGTTTGAGTCACATGACTTCGGTTAGAGTGAACCCAAAAACTGAACTTCGAAAAGTCTGGAAATGGCAGAGGTGAAGTTTTTCGATGTGTACATTTTCAAAGGTTGTCTATATTGCATTCGATCCATACACAAAGAGATTATCAAGCATCTGTTCCGAAATACAGGGGAATTTTCAGTGGCTAGGTTGAGGTCTGTGGGCTAACATGGCGAGAGGGAGAGGGAAACAATAGCGCCCTAGAGAAAGGGCTTTTAGACTCTTGACTCTGTGAAACCAGGAATTGATTCACTGTAGTGATGCTTACTCATCTTTAGCTCTTCCATTCCCTTGCAAAATAGCCCAAGTCCCCAAGTCTTGTGGTGTATTCCTCCCGTACTCCTTTTGTACCCTCAGTGCTGTAAAGATAACTCATCTTTTCCACCCTGCATGAAAGCACGTGACACCCACACTTCCACAATGAAGAAGGTAGCAATGAGAATTTTTAAAAGAAACATGCAACTTTTTCCATTCTCATTCTTGAGCAGAGAGAAAAGACCCCAAGCTCTTCCATCCAATTCATCCAATTGTGCCCCTCCTAATTGTAATCATGCTTGCAATCCGGGCTCGTCCGAAAAAAGGGGATTCTATTCTTATTCGGTTAGAATCAATAGCATTTTTCGGCTACTAAGCCCTTAACAAAAAGTAGGATACATTTCAGGGTGAACAAAAACGGACATGTTTCTCTTGTCCTTGAACGATTGCAGTTCCCATTCCCGGTGCAATAGCACAGGTTAAGGATGACCACTGCTCGCTATTGCTTGATTGGCTATATGACTTTCCGGTCCATTGAATGAAATCTCCTAAGTTATTGTAGCACTTAGGAGTCCTAAGACATAAATACGATTCATTATGTTTGATTGACATAAATATTCAGTGCGGGTATAAAAGTACTATTTTTTACTTATGTATAGAATGCACTCCTTGCTCTTATGGGGAACACTTCGCTTAGAGTGAAAGAAATTGGCCGGTCCCCAGAGGTTCACTAGAACCGGAGTTGGTGTATATATATATATTTACATTTGTCCCATGAGTCCTGCGTATCGGGGCTCATGGGACTAGGATATAATTTCAGAAATTGATTTTTTTAACTTTTATGAATAGGTCTTTAAAAATACATTAAGGATTTTTTGGTAATCACACGAGCACGCTTTAATTTAGTATAATTTATTTTTAAATATTTGCATATTTCACTGAAATACAGCTTAAA
>JAWZYV010019423.1:0-24172 GCA_038373885.1 Cheiracanthium punctorium
GAAGATAAAATCTTCTGTTTTTTTAAATTTTTAGTTGATATATTAAATTGTATTGCAAACTATTATAAAAAATTGGTAAATAAATAAATCCATTTCAAAGTCATTTATTAAGGTAATCATTTCAACAGCTAACAGCACAATGCTGTTGTATGAGTGAGGTCAAAGCATTTGTAAAGACTTCATTTCATTCCTCCGTCAGTAATTCATCATTAGAAAATTTATTTGTGTTGAAAACTAAAGCTAACATACTTTGTTATGAAAATAATTTTTCTGATAAACTATTAGTAGAAGAAAAAAAAAAAATCTCAATCTGTTTATTTTTCAATGTACTTTGGTTAAAAATAGTCAAATTTCCATCTATTTAATTGTTTTTATTTTTGTGAAAATACTCCATCTTTCTCCGTTTTTGTATAAAAATTTCAGGTAAGCTCTTTTCTATTACTATTTAATTTTGTTTTAATTTCCATGCATTACTAATATAAAAAAATAATGAGAAATGGTGGTAAACTGGGGGTCTTCTGTTTTTACTTCTTATATTTAAAAATTATCTTCTGATTTTTTGTGAAATCTTCTGTTTTTTCAACCCGAGTCTTCCTGTTTTTGGCTTAAGGAGGTTGGCAGGTATGCATTATTTAAAAGAATGCACTGCCAGATTGGCCCTTGATACCATACATTTAAACTTTTGTGGCCCACAACGCCACAAAACAAACCACACACTGAAGGTGGTGTGAAACCACCAAGGGTTGTGACTAATACAATTATTGTTATTGCATGCAAATAACACATCTGTAAAATTTTATTTCTGAAAGCTTCACTTTGAAATTCGTAAAGTAATAGTATATAATCAGTCAATTTTGCTATGCTTCCAAAATAATCCACTTAGAACAAATTTGCATACCAAAGCAATATTTTATTTACAGATTTAGGCTATCAACAACTAGATATTTACCAGCTGTCCATGCTCTTTATATAAAGTAAATATTTATATTAAAAAATACGATTTAAATAAACAGATTTAAAGAAAAAAAATGAAATTATTTTGATTCTTTTACACCCTGGCCAGCATTGAAAAGCCACGTAGAATACATTCTGAAAGTAGTGTACTGTGTCAGATGCTGTATGATTAAACAGAATTCCTCAATTATAAATGAGGCAAAACCCATGTGAAAAATCATATATTTGTTATATTGTATTTACCTGATAAATTAAAACAAGTGATTAATCCCTTTATTTCAACATTGATTTTATTGATGTTGTGACACCAATTTCAAACATCTCAAGAATCGCATTTTTTTATTGCTAAATATTTTACTTTAAAATTATAATGGTAAAAATATTCCTGGCCATAATGAAAATTTTCAAGTTTTCTATCCTGTGCTAGTATTATAAATATTTTTATTAAGCATATTTTTTTTTTTTTTTTTGTGTATGTATATACACACACATAGCATGCTCCCTATAATCTGCCATACATTTTACATGTAAACAAATAATTTTACATTTCAGTTTTTCTACGCAGACTCTGAAAGACAGATGAAACTTTCACTTACATGAAAATAAAAAGACCAGAAAAAGTGGTCTACTGAAATAGTAGCCTATTTATATTAATAACTAAAATTATCATTTGCAGAAATTCACTATTTGTACTGATACATGAATAGACATGGGATCAGATTTTCATTCAGTATAATTTTTCATTACTCGAGAGAAATATCTGTTATGGGCAGATGCAGAAAAAAACTAGTAAATGCAATTAAATACTTTTAATAAATACATATAAATAAATAGCGTCTACAAGCGCAAAAGAATACCTATTACAGAGATGCCAAGTCTCCCGCTTTCCCGCTTCACTACGTATTTCTCCTGATTTTTCGTTATTCTTACAGAAGTCTCCTGATTTTTTAACAAAAATTTTTATTTTCGTTCTGATATTCTGTTTAAAAAATCATATACATAAAGCAAATGCATAATTTCCGACGTATTTCATTGAAAACTAACTTAAGTAGCTGCTGAAAACATCGCACATCAGTAGTTCAGTGAGCATTCAGCAGTTCAGCAGTAGGTCGTGTCTGACGTCATAGTTGTGATCGCTAGCGACAGGCGAAATTTGCTCCATTCGGCCGGCCTACGTCACATCTAAGCAACCACCCTGGCAACGCTTTAAACATACTGAAGACGCTATTGGCAGAATCCGAGTTGAAAAGATTTCAGTGATGTCATGTCAAAATACTTTTGCGTTTGCGCACGCTCATTTTTAAGTGAGTGAAGTTTATATTTTTGTTTGGCAACCATTCGATTTCATTCGGATCTATCCTGTTTGTGTTTATTCATTATGGTGTGCGCGGTGTGCGTGTGCACGTGTTTTGTGTTAGTTTTCACGTTCCATTTCCAAGTACAAATTTTCTTAATTTTTTATTTTAGTTTTGTAGAATTTTTAATAGTTATGTCTGAAAAAAAAAGAAGAAATATGCGGCGAGCTTTTTACAGTCCTTTACAGATGAATTTCCGTGTATAATTCGTTCATCAAAGGGTAATGGATTCGCGTTCTGTACTATTTGTCCGAACGATTTTTCTATTGTACACGGTGGAAAATCGGATGTTACTAAGCATCTGCGGACGGATAAGCATAAAGAGAAAGTACGATGTCTTGAAAATAATCAAAAGTTAAATTTTCCATCAGGTCGAAAGGATCACAATGTTATTAATGCAGAGTGCCTTTTTGCAAGATTTTTACTGGAACACAATTTACCTTTAAATGCTTCGGACCATGCTGCGACTTTATTCAAAAAGATGTTTCCGGATAGCAACATTGCAAAAAATTATTCATGTGCCAGAACAAAAACAAGTGCGATTATCAAAGAAATGGGTGCTGAACACAATTGTTCCGTTATAAACGCCATTCAAACTGCTCCTTTTTGTATTGCTACTGACGGAAGTAATAATTCAGATGCTAAGCTTTACCCGATTGTTGTATCTTTTTTTCAATGAAGATTCTTCCGAAATAGAACATAGCTTGCTCTCACTTCCAGTTCTTGAAGGTTCTACAGGTGTGAATATAGCTGAATTACTTCTCAAGAATTTGAAAGAGTATGGAATACCTTTCAAAAACTGCTTGGCTCTAGGTGCAGACAATGCACCAGTTATGACTGGACCAAAGACTGGTGTTGCAGGAATTTTAAAAGAAGAAAATTCCCACTTACAAATAGTGGGATGCATTTGTCATCTTATTAACTTAGCAGCCGAGAAAGGTGCGGCTTCATTGCCAATAGCAGTTGATGAAAATATCATTGACATATTTTACTATCTTGAGAAAAGCTCAAAAAGGAAAGAAAAATTGAAACAATTCCAACTTCTGTACAACACAGAGATGCAAAAAATTTTAAAGCACGTGTGTACTCGTTGGCTCTCTTTAGGAGTTTGTTTGTCAAGAATAATAGATCAATGGACTCCACTTGTTATGTTTTTCAAAGAAGAAGTAAAGATCTCCGGAGTAAAAATATCATCTTCCATTGATACTTACAAGATCCCTAAAGTGAACAAAAATAGTGGGACTACTTACTCTAGAAAGAGTACACCAAGCAGTTCTCACCAGGACAATGACGAGGTAAAAAAGAAGCATAAAGCTGAAGCTGATTCTTCAAAAGTGAAAAAATTTGCTTGTGGAGGTCCTTCTGAAAATCTAAAAGAAAGGATTTTCATGTTTCTTTCTTCAGACCTGAACAAAGCTCTTTGCTTATTTTTACATTCCATTTTGCCATCATTTGACATTCCTAATCAGTGGCGGATCCAGAAATTTTTTTGGGGAGGGGCTAAAATTTTTAAAAAGCTTATTTCACCCAATTAAAATGTACAATAAATTAAAATTTTAGTCTAAACCAGTGTATTAGGCTTTTGGGAGGGGCTAAGTAATAAAATATGATGATTTTAGCTATTTAAAGTGTATAATAAAGCAGAATGTTACCCTTGAGCAATTTCTTTTGGGGGGGGCTGAAGCCCCCTAGCCCCTCCCCTGGATCCGCTACTGTTCCTAATGTTTGCCTACAATCAAGAATTCCCAAAATTCATATTCTACATGCTTTAATGAAAGATTTTTTTAAAGATATTTTGTCAAAATTTGTGAAGCCATCTGTGATGTTGTCCTGCAATTCAATATTTGATGTTAACTATAATAGTCTTGAAAATCAGAAATCTGATGAAGACTTAGTGATAGGAAATGGTGCCAATAAAGTAGTTGCTGATCCTTCGGAGTAAGATCGAAAGCAGTTTTATATAATCATCAGAGAATATTTCTGTAGGGTTTCTGATTATATTTTGCACAAATTTCCTATAAAAGATGATTTAATATTTCATGCAAAAGTTGCAGATGTGAATTCCCTAATTGATGCCTCTTTTTCTGATGTTAAATTTTTTATTGACAGATATCCGGTTTTAATCGATTTATTTTCATTGGGCGATAGTAATGATGTAGCAATTGATAAACTGCAGTCACAATTTTGTTCTTTGCAGTTAGAAGATTTAAATGAAATTAAGAAAATAGATAGGCCTGATGCTCAATGGAGCTATATTAGAAAAATCAAAAATCCGGAAGGAATAGAAAAATATAGTGAGCTCTCCAGAGTTATGCTGGCCATTCTAACTATTCCACATAGTAACGCCGAGTGCGAAAGGCTTTTTAGCATTGTCATATGCTAAAGGCTTTTTAGCATTGCAAGACAAAATTTAGACCCAATATTAGTACTGACATGCTAGAAAGCCTTCTTATTGCAAAAACAAGCCTGCGTGGCAATTGCTATGATAAAAAATTTGATGAAGCCTTTTTAAAGAAAGCTAAATCTGCAGCCACAGTACACAACTCTTTAAAATCATCTTAATGTTTCCAGAAATGTAGATTTTTTTTCACCTTCAAAAGTTATTAAATTATGTCTATTAAAACCTGGGTGTTTTCTTATTTTTTTTTTCTTTTAAGTAAAATAGTTGTATGTTTTAGTGTGAATGTGATAAGATTTTTGTTATCTCTCGAATTAAAATTAATTATAACTGAAAACATCTTATACTGATAGAAACTTTAATCTAGAGAAGTCTTTTGATTTTTGAAAGTTGGCATCTCTGCTATTAATAAGCTGCTAGACAAAATTTTCAAATGTTATTAAATAACTAAAACAAATAGCTTTTTTTAAAAAAAAATTCTTTATATTATTTTTAGAAAGTGATTGTATCAACCTTTCAAGTATATTAGACAAGTTGGAGTGTTTAGGCTGATTATTTTACCAACTATGCGAAAAATTCCAGAGCTGGGAGCTCCAGCTCTGGAATTGCGACTATGCGAAAAATAATCAGCCTAAACACTCCAACTTGTCTAATATGCTTTATATTATTTTAACAAAATAACAATTACAACCAGTTTGGTTTCAGTCCTGCCTAATTATACGTATATGTACTATTGCCAATATTTTTTACTAAAATACACATTTTTTCCTGTGTTAAACAAATGACCTATAATCTGCAAAATTCTATAATCCGCACAATCCTTAGTCCCAACCTGTGCAGATTAGGAGTGTCCGGTATTTATTATTTGTCAACAATAAACCAAATGTGAAAACAAAAACAAAACTTAATGAGTACAAAACTTTCTGTTTAAAAGCAGAAATCTAACTTCTTTATTTTGTCCTTCTGTACTTTATCTATCAAATTTTGATTTTCTTCTCCTTTCTTTACTTTTTTATTATAATTATGATGTACAAAAAAAAAAAATGTTTATGAGAATAATCTAAGTGCTTGATATTATTTTATATTTTATTGCAGTTAATCCTTTAGAGAACATTTGATATGCTGTCAGAAGATGATTTCAACTATCCTGGAATGATGATGGCATTCTGCAGTTGGAGAAGATTTTTGAAAAAAAAAAAGTGTTAAATCTCGTCAAAAGATGACTACTTTTACTACTACTGAACTACTACTTTTGTGTGTGTGTGTGTGTGTGTGCATATATTCAGCTATACATTTCATTAGAAGTATTATTGTTTCAGCTTATGTTTCGTTGAAACATGTTCTAAAAATTGTTTAAATTAATTTATGGTTAGAAATGTAAAATTGATGCAGAAGTACACTTGTTAATAATAAAAATCATGATTATTTCACATCTATATTGGACAAAAAATACTCTTTTTTATACTTACTTATGGTTGGGTTAAGTTCATATTTCATATGCTCACTATCACAAACAAATTCATAATAAAATTGTTCACTTCTCCAGTTATTCAGTTAACCTACTTAGAATACAGCATTAAAAGACAAATACTTGAGTATGTGGAGGTATTCAGTTGTATAATTTATGACTTAACCTATGCTAATGAATATTTTAATTAAAATATACATTAACTTGAATTTTGAGCATAAATGTGAAGGCAAGGTTAAGCAATTTTCTGTTAAAAGAGAAAAAAAAAATTTCCTTATGTATAGTGAGTGATAACTACTAAATATCACATACTATTAGTGTATGGGAAATTAATGTCCTTTTTATATGTAAAATTCAAACAAAGTTTGTTTGTAATTCAATTTTTTAACAAAAATTGAATTACAAACAAACTGCGCCTAGGTATAAGACTCACATTTGTTCACTTTTAAATTGAGAATTTTATAGATTTTTTTTTATGGCCACTCTCGCCCTTTTTTCCCTTCAACCTTCCGTGGAAGGATTACATTTGAAATGTACTAAAATCGGTTTTTAGGTATTCATGTGTGTTGTATTTTACAGCAAGAATTTTATGGAATCTCTTCTCTTTGAAATCACACAGGATATGCGAAAAAGATGGTTTGGCCCCCTATCCCTCATAAGTTACAAAAAGGTTCTTCAGTCTAGCACCTATGCAAAAGCTCACACACGTGCCAAATTTCATATTATCAGCTTCAATAGTTTTTGCTAGGCAAAATATTGACATATGAAAAACAGCTGAACTTTCCCTTAGACCTAATATAATGACATATGAAGGGTTCACGGGAAGAACGATGAGAGTCCACTTTTCGTCAATGTTGAGGTTTCTACTGCATGCTGTTCATTGAGTGGCACTTTTAATATCCTTAATCCATAAGGGGAAAAAACGATGAGAATCCACTGAAAAGATAGCCCAAAGATAAAGTTTACTGAGGAAGAACGATGAAAGTCCCGTGCGCCTTTCGATTTTTGGAAAATCAGCTGTATTGGACTCTCATCGTTCTTCCCGTGGACCCTTCATATGTATCTGTATATTACTTGATGAATAATCATGCTTCAAAATATTAATTAAAATTTTTTAAATGCTCAGGCAGATTTTCCTACATGCTTGAGTTGTTTTATCAGTAGATACTTAGAAATTGATACATTCAGAAATTAAATTATTTTTGAAAGCACAATACTTGAGATATTGCTTTAATAATCTGTAAAGTACCCATAATTAATAAACTGATACATTACTTTCATTTAATGAGGGGGAAGAGAAATATATATCAATCTTGGATACTTTACACAAAATAATTCTCTCAATTTGGACTGTTTTAATATAAATGTTGATTCAAAAACTATAAAAGTAAAATTAAAGTCAAACTTTTTTTCTCCTTCGGGGGGGGGGGGGGAATCATATTTACTAATTATTCATTTGTTTTATTTCATCTACTGTTTAGCCTAACTCCATTCAAATTCTCTAATCTAAATTTAAAAGTCACTGTTGTTCCTATTTTTGCCAGGACAGTTTTTTCATGCTTTTCCCTCTACTTGCAAAAATTGGCCAACCTTCTGTGAGAATAAACAATTTAACACAAACAATTATAGTTTTATCATTTTGTTATTTGCAATTAATATTATGAGTAATTGAGTGGAGACTAAAAAGTTCCTCAGCAACATGGGTAAAAAAAAAAACCTGACTGCAGGGTATGCATGCCTCTTTAGAATCTGTTGAAGCTTCTTAAAAGTGAAAAATATTTTCAGAGGTGCTTAAAGCTACTTAGAAAAAAAAAAATATTTAGAAATTTCTTGACAATACTTACAGGGACATACTGAATATAAGAGTAGAAAAGGAAAGTTTCACATTTCCTTTTCCACAGTATGTGTTTGTTCCACAGAAAGTGACACATTATGTGTGTCACTTTCACATTTCAAGAAAAAGTTTTGAATAAAACAGGCCCATTCTGCCTCCCCGATGCAATACTTATAGTAAAAGCTGTTAAAGCTTATGTCCAGAGTGTGGAAGCTTTCTTAAGCTCAATTATATGAAAATAGAAAATAATAGAAGGTGACCAATATCAATGTAATGTGACCAAAAATTTGGTTAGGGGGGGGGGCACATGCAGTGGCGGATCTAGGATTGGGTAAAGGGGGGGGCTAACTTACTGGGTATTCAATAATTTGGGCACAGTTATCCACAGGCCCTACGAGAGGGGGGGGGCCGCCCCGGGGCCCGTGTTCAGCTAAAGTGCGTCCGTAAATTTTTCAGAATGTGTTAAGAATTTCATTTATAGGTCTTTAATTAAAATCTTTTTTTTAAATAGACTAAATTTCGAATACATCCCAGATAGCACAAACTTGTCCAGAACCCTCCCAGAAGACGTCATATAGACAAGTTGACATGTCCATTAAACATCCACGATTCGTCGGATTCTCGTCTCTTTTACATCAATATGGCACTATAGGTTGCCCATATGAAGTCTTATAGACATCTATATAGACATAATTATGGACGTGCTTACGTATACAAGACTTGTCTACATAGACATAATTATGGACGTGCTTACATATACAAGACTTGCCCATACTAAGTCCACGTATGGACTTAGTATGGGCAAGTCTTGGACATCAACGTCTATATATGGACCTACTTAGGTCAAGTCTTGGACATCTCCATCCATGCTTCTTGCCATTTCACTAAGGTACTATGGATTATCTGGGACACGTCTATAAAAAAGACTTACTCTGGAAATTAAATGTCTAATTTTGGTCTATTCATGGACAGTTTCTGGATTTTCCAGATTTTGTCCATAAATATTGTCTTCTGGATGTCTATCTATAGACATGGACGTTATATGGGCGAGATGGATCAGAAATGGATATAAAATGGACAACTGTGCTATCTGGGATAATTCTAGAATGATTTAGATGGCAGAAATGTTAATTCTACCATTTAAATATTAGTATTTTTTTCAATCTTCGAACATGAATTAAAAGTATCATTACATATCAGACAAACTTCCCTCCCACTCTCTTTCCTTTCACCATTTTGTATGAAAATCATTAAAAGAGCAGTTTTACAAAAAAAAAAAAAAAAAAAAATCCCTTCCGTCCCTCCTGTTTTTTCGAAACTTTTGTGCTTTACGAAAGGGGCCGGGAAGACTTTCGTCCCGCCTTATAAAATTTCTCTGAGGCCCTGGTTATCGAAGCTTGGCGACATTTGGCACGATTTTTTACATGTCGCCTGTATATTTCATTGGTTATACCTCACACAGCATTCCGCCAAATGCGCCAAACTGTCAAATACCGTTTCCCCACCTTCTTCCGCAAATTCTTCCACTCTAATTGCTGCTTGGACAAAAAAAAAAAAAAAAAAAAAAAAAAAAAACCCTTTATAGATGGTCCCTTATGCTGGAGGAAAGGGAAACCGGGGAAGGGGGGCAAAGAAGGGAAGTGAGGGTCAATTCTGGGGTCAAGGTGCCGGTTGACCAGAAGCACTGGAAAAAAGACTCATTGTCTGCTTTGTACGTGTTTCGCTTTCCCAAGAAAATATCCCATCTCCTATTTCTTTTTGGAGATTCCAATTTGTTTCAAAATGAGATTCCGTTTGCTACAAATAGAGCTTTGCGTCGAAGTCAAATAAATATTAGTTTATCAAACATTCATAAGACTTTAAAAAATAAAACCCTCATGTAGATATTCTTTCTTTCTTTCTTTCACTCATTCCATTCCATAATGTTGTAATGATATAAAATTATTTTCGCAAGTAAATTCATTTACACGTTTTTCTCGGAGTAATTACTCAAATAAATTAATCTAACTTGTATTTTAAAATAATATCAATCGAATTAGTGAAAAGGATTCGGTTGAAATTTATTAGGTTTTACTGTATAATAATAAAATTTTGTCTTAAACGGAAACAAATGTTCTTCCATTGACGCAGTTTTCCATTAAACAAAAGTTATATCCAGTGTTGCATACAGGGAAAGGGCTAAGACGCTTGAGCGCCCCTCCTCCCCCTTTCCAAAGACATTTCTAAAGGGTAGCATTTTACTTTAATGTGCATTTTGCATAGGGAAAATAACCTTTTATTCTAAATTCACCCCTCCCAAAACAAATTACAATACTTTAAAGTGATATTTTGTTTTATTGCATATCGTCACAAAGTTTTTTTTTTCTTTTTTTTTTTAAATTAGTCCCTTCTAAAAAAATTTCTGAATCCTCAACTGTTTATATCCTAGAGTAAGTATTCAGAGGACCAAGAAATATTTGATTAAAGAACAAGTTTCCGCGTAGTTAAAGATCCGCTTTAGACAGGCTTGAGCTTTTACTATGCATTATAACTTTAGTAAATTTCAAATCTTCAAAAAAGAAGAAAAAAAACCTCAATTTTTAAAATGTTTTTAGTAACGGTCTCTTGAAAAACGTTATAGTTTATAAACAATGGTCCTCTATATTAATATTTCGTAGTG
Source organism: Cheiracanthium punctorium (assembly GCA_038373885.1). Lineage (NCBI taxonomy): Eukaryota > Metazoa > Arthropoda > Arachnida > Araneae > Cheiracanthiidae > Cheiracanthium > Cheiracanthium punctorium. The sequence goes on from JAWZYV010019423.1 coordinate 10,669, forward strand.
ATAGAACTTGTAGGCTTGAAAAAAAAATTGAACTCCATAGGCTAATTTTACAGTATGAACTTTAAAAAGTAAACACCGACAATAAAACTACTTTTTTTTTAGTTTAGTTTAATCCCCGGTCAGTTTTTAATGACTTAAATCACCTCATATATAATTTGTCTCACATTCTCGCTTTATTCACTTTCACAGTAACATGACAAGTAAAGATAAAGTTTTGATTAAAAAAACTAATCTTTAAATGTATTTTTATTTTTTCTAATATTATTTCGGCTTAGCAGAAAAGTAAATTTGAAAATTATTTTATTTTTAGTGATGTGTATCACTAAACGATTTTTAAATATTTTATGCATTTTATTTTATTCATTTTAATATATTTTAAATGCTTCCAGATAAGTCATCATTATATTTTTTATCCGGTTTTTTTTTTTTTTGCATAACTCCCCTCACATACACACACACCCGCGAAAAAAAAATTAGTGGATCTCACCATTGATGTGTTAAAAATTACAAATTAATAGAGTTAAAAAAAACCACTCCTGAACTATAGTTTTGTTATAATTATTTCTACTGACATCAAAATACAACAGAATATTACAGTGTAAAAAATTCATTCAGATAATACATGTTCTGTTGTAGATTAAGCATTAACAGAATATCTTTTTGATTTTTACATAAGCAAGCACTTCTTGTAAACAATCAATTAAAGAGATAATTAAACTCTTTACATTACTTAATTCATTATAATTTGTTAATTATTTCATTTGGTTGTTCTGTTGAACAACACACAGAATTGGTAATCCAGAACCGGCCCTACAAATTTAACGTGCACATTCGTCGCGTGTACAGGTTTTTCTTAGATCACAAGAGGACAAGACACAAGAGGAAAATCGCTGCACTCGTGCTTTGCAACGGTGGGGAGCGAAGCAGACAATAATTTTTAGGCATGTTATTCCTTAACACTTAATACACCCGGGCAACGTTTGTAACGGAAGTTTATCTTTGTGTGTGTGTGTAAAAAGGGGGGGGGGACACACGCTAAATGCTCATGCACTTCAAGTCGAATTACAGAATTTTGCACACCGTATCTAGTTAGTAGTATAAACCTTTTGTATGCAAATAAAATAATTTTGTCCCGAATGAATGATTTTGGAAGCATTGTGAAATTGCTTTCAGGAATAAAGCTGTACAGATATCTTATTCACATGCAATAACAATAATTGTTTTTTTTTTTTTTGCACAACCTCTTTCAGCTTGTGGACCGTAGTAATTCAAATGTTATGTATCAAAGGTCAAGTAGTGCGCCCTTTTAACTAATATAGTTTTAAAAACAAAATATTAAAGACTACTTGATGGATGTAATGACAAAATTCCAAATTTTTAATTATAATTTTCTCTTACTTTTGCAAATTAAGTTCTTGAAAATCTGGTGGCACACATAGGCAAGGCAATTGTGTAATCCCATAGTACTGTGATTGTTTGTGTCATGCTTGCAACAAGCTCGGTTGATGATAACTAAATTAAACATTTAGATTAGATGAATGAATTTTTTTAACAGTAGGTATGCTACATTGTTTACAAAAAAAGAAAAATTGTTCACCGAACTCAATTTTTTTGTAGTTATGACCAATCGAGTTTAGTGTGGGCATGACAATACTGTGGAATCTCACAAATAGCAAATAAAAATTCTTGATAATATGATGGGACCAGGGCCATAGCCAGAAATTTTTCATGGGGGGGGGGGTTACGACTACTACAACTCATATATATGTATACATGTGTGTAATATTGTAGTGAAGAATATACATTTTGTATGGGTAAAATTTCTCATGGGGGGGTTATGACCCCCCTAACCCCCTAACCCCCTACGCCCCTGGATGGCACATATTCATAAAAGTCTATTAATTATAACTGAAATTTTCTGCTGCCATATTTATGGCCATTAAAAACAAATCTGAAAGAATTACATTTTCACAATTAATTCCTTTTCCTAAAAATTGAATTGATGGATTCTGTTGTGTTTTTCAGCATGCAACTGGATTGGCAGATGAATGGAAAAGGGTGTCATGAGCTAGTAATAGCCCGTAGGGCGTAGGTTGTACATCCCTGATTTAAATCAAATTATTTAAATCAAGATTAAAATCACCGATTTAAATCTGCTGATGTAAATCATTGACACCCTATTTAAAAACGAATGAAAAGTTGTATGGTTTCTTACAAGTACCACTTTAAAGCACTGTCATCTTTCGGGATTTCCTAATTTTTTAAAGAAAGGGTTGCTAATAGAAATTAAACATTTTAATTAACACGTATTATCTTAAAAAGAAAGGCATGCTTGGCCATGAGGGGCGTAGAAGGGAGCGTTATATGCCCACTTCGACCCAAGCCACTGTTACTATGAAATTCTTGGGTTATTTAAGTATCATGTACATACAGTGCGCACTGTATGTATCATGTACATACAGTACGAAATAACCGGTTATAACGGACCAGGGATCTAACGTACTATCGGTTATAACGTACCTAGAAGCTAGGTCCCGATTGAAGTCCTATATTTATATTGTTTAACTTCGGTTAAAACATACTTAACAAAAGTACGTACTTCGGCTATATACATTTTATACCAAAGCCAAAAATAAAATCTTGCTTTTCTTAAGCATTTTATTTCCTTTTTCTCGGAAATTTCAGTACGTTCACAAACACTCGTTGTCAGTTTTAGAATCTCTAGCGAGATGAATTGTGTATGAAGAGAGCGATCTTTTATCTTTTTCCCCTGCTAGGCAAGGCCAAGAACAAGACATGTTTTCTCTTTGTTATTCATCAATATAAATGCCTTCTGAAAAGGACTACTATAATGATCCTGATGATAGTGAAGTACCAAGCATACCCCACGCATTACATGCTGCTAAAACATTATTACGATTTTTTGAATGCCGAAGTGATGATGCGGAGACTCTACAAAAGTCTATTATGGATATCAAAAACGGTATCTTTAAAGTAGCATCTGCTGATTTAAAACAAAAGAAAATTAGAGATTATTTATCTCAATAAAAAATGTTCTGTTTTTATTTAATTTAAATTTTAAAAAAATCACACCTGTTTAAAACACACATTACAGTGAAATTATGAGCCCACTTTCTTTTTTTGTGTAACATTGAATCTTACTGCCGGTATTGCTTATAACGTACTTCGGCTGCAAAGTACTACTTTTTGAGGTCCCGTGAGAGTACGTTTATAACCGGTGTCTACTATACTAAAATGCTTGACATCCTGTTTTGAGGTTATGTAATATGGTATCATATTCACTCTGATTTGTAATCAGTTATGGCTTGTTATTACTGGTTTTCTTTTCATAAGTGCAGGAATTTATTCTGAATCATGGTAATTTATCTTGTTAACTCTTTGGTTTTAAATAATAATTCTTAGAATGAATGATTTATAAGTATATATATTTACATAAAACTATTTTTATTTCTGAAAGTATTTAATTTAAATATTACTTCTTTTATTTTAGACATGCTTTTTTTTCAGAATTAAATTATGGTATTAATAAGTCAGTTTAGAAAAACTTCCTTAAAAGAACTTTTTACATCAAATGTTAGTATAAATGTAATGTTTCTAAACAAATTTTCATTTCTAAATGCTAAAAATAAAGCTTTTTTAAAGGAAACTGGCTAAAAATTATTTGAAACTCATTTCTTAAGATGTAAAATATCGGCTATATATAACTGTATTTAAAATTAATTTTTAATTAGTTTTGTTGTAATAGTTTTAATAATTATATTTTTACCATTATTAGTATTGCAAAGATTATTCCCCTTCACCAACTTTGATTAAATATACGCACCGGAAAAAAAGCGCATAATTTGAATGGTTTCATTTTTGGGGCGCGAAATGAAAAAATGTGAGAAACAAGTGGGCGTCCAAAAGGGCGTAAAGAGAGGTACATTAGTGTATTCTGTATTCATCTCTATTGAAAATTGCCATTCAGATAACTTTTCCAGTAGCCCCATGGCCGTCCGAAACGCCTCAACGCCCTTTAGCTTTTGATAGTTTTTTTATTTTTATTTTTACATAGAAAAGAAATTACTACACATGTGCACTTTTACTGCAAAACAAATTTGAGCCCAGTAGTCAAGTGAATGGCTTCACCTCCCTCTTCCACAAGTATTTAGTTACACAAGTGTTTACTTCCACAAGTATTTAGTACTTTCCAGTATTTAACTGAAGGCTAAGTGAAAATACAAGTTTTTCCATAAGGGGGGCACTCAGAGTGTGAAGCATGTTAGTGTAAAAATGATACTAAAAAAAAAAAAAAAAAAAAAAAAAATTCAAATACTTTAAAAAAATCCACTCCACCAAAAAGCGCACTTTCGGATGCCCACTCCTTTCTTAAATTTTTTATTTCAAGTGCCCCCCCCCCCTCACACACACACACACACTCATCCGAAAAATTAAACCCCTTCAATATTATGCAGGTTTTTTTACGCTTTCTTCAGTCCACCGAAATGATGTAGTGCCACTATGTATAATTGAGTAATTTTGCTTCAAGGCTTTATTTTTTAAGCAAAATTTAAGATAAGTCCATGAACAATTTTGCATTAGAAACATTTATTTCTATAAAGGAAATGTTTACAGCATCCCTTTCAAGCAGTCATAAGATTGTAAACAAGGAAAAACTAATGCACATATGAACAAACGCTAGAAATAAATTTCTTTTGTTTTGTGGAAGACGATGAGGTCATTCAATGAAATAACTGAATAAATTCGTTTTGTAGCGATTTTTTTCTTTAACAGATTACATGAAGATATAAAATCTGTATTAAACTAGGGCTTAGTTGAAGCAGAGTGGGGTACGGCTCGGTTTTATATAGGCCTTAGTGAGTTTTCTATGGCATAATTAACATTTAATTTTTTTTACAAAGTTTTTTATTAGTTTTACTTTTTCTCATTAATACTTCCTAAAATCATGGACACCCATACCATTTGGGGGGAAAGGGGGGGCTGCTCATCTCCAGATTTGATTTCAAATACTATTTTAGTACAAAGAAATTGAGTATGCTATAAAAATGTTCAGTCTATCGACAGGGATCGAGATCATCTTGCATCATTATATATGTACGTTGAAGCCTCAAATGAATTAGATTTGAAATTTTTTTTCCTCATGTATCATTTGAAATCCCGTGCACTTGTAAGTTTTTCGTGCGTTTTATTTAACTAATTTGTAAATTTTAAATGCTCTGAAATAATAGTTACCATACTCTTTTTTTAATATATATTTGGCCCCTCACCCCTAAAATACTAACTATTTATTTTTTAGTTATTTATTTTGTTATCAAAACGCAACGTAATTTAACATGGCGAAATATTCACATAAATAAGACATGATATCAGGCCGACAGGATTTTCGGGCCCCAGGACAGCCATTTGCGAAGGGAGACCCCTCCCCCCCCCCCGCCTCTCAAAAAAAAATTATCCAGAAGAAATTTTTAAACACTTTACAGCTAGTGCAATTTGAATTTACCGTAGGCCATACACTGTAAAAGCACTTATTTTCGCACTGTAAAAGCATCTTATTTTCGCGAATTTTTTATACGTGAACCGAAAGCTAAAACATCACGAAAATACCTAAACATGGAACCCTTTTTGCATAAGGCATTTTAAGAAACTCCCGTTTGTTCGTACACTCCCCTCCCCATTTTGAACAGCTGCAAAGAAGCTGATATAAATGTAAGTGAATGAGCTGCATTCTATTAGTTGTATTACTGTACTGCATTCGTGAAATAGTTGTGTAGTATTCAACAAATAGTTTTAAGAACGAAAATTCTCAAGAGAGTTTGTAGCTGTAGTACCATCTTGAATCTATCAGACAACCAAACAAATATACGGCCCGACATTTTTAACGAACACATTTGCTATGTTTATGGAGCATGTATTCGATCTTCTGTCCAAATCTTAAGTATGGTGGTCAAATTAATGTTAAACGAGTAAAATGACTAAAGTTAAATTAGATGTAAATCTGATATTGTTGAAACTCATCTAAATAATACAATAATTTTGCAAGCATGCATTTTGTGTGTGTGTGTGTGGTTTTTTTTTTGGGGGGGGGGTTGTAACACTCGAAATATGCATATGAACTTAATATTCATCAAAACTATGGTGCTGACCTAAGTCTAATTAAGAATAACGGGTGTCCTAGGCTTACTATTTTTTTTAGGAGATTCTATATAGTTTAACCATGGAAAAAATATTTGTTCCAGTTTAAAATATTTTATGTAGTATTTGAGTCTTATAAAAGAATGCTCTTCGCAGACTATTTTTTATAGCATTTTAACTCTTTTGCAGGGACAAATATAATAATTGTCATAAATTGGGCTCTTAGGACAGATTAATATATATATATATATATATATATATATATATATATATATACAGTAAGGCACCGTTTATTTGTTTCTCATTTATACGTCATTTTCATGAAGTCCCGATTCATTACTATTTATTTTAATGCAAAAATGCCTCGTGTATACGACGCACAATATCGGTTATACGCAGTTTTAAATTTTCCTTAGTTTCGAAAATTTTGTCTCTGTGTTTATGTTACTCTTTAGGGAGAAATTGTGGAGAGTTGTACATTTAACAACCTTCTTGTAAAGACGAAGTTGACTTTTTAAAAATGTTTACAACTCACTTTGCCTATCAGAAGACGTTGGAAAAAGACTTTTCATGAACTTAATTCAATCCGTAATGCTGTAACTAATAATTAATGACAATCAGCAAATCGGGCGACTATGGATGGTTCATTAAATTCAATGTCTGTGCAAACAAAAATTACATCATGGTATTCAATGTATATTACATGAATCTTAAATGTATGCAGTATTAGGTATTGCCCAATAAATGTAGGATTTGTTTCACCTTAGTTTTTACCTGAAAACACAATATCTAACATGAACAAATTTACTATTACCTTAAAAAACATACAATTATTATATTTACATATTAAAATTTTCATTAGCAGCGTTGTTAAACATGTAATAATCAAAGTTGTTTATTAATATTTCATTTATACGTCGTTTTAGATTGCATCACAAAGACATGTCTTTGCAGCATGTTCTAATGTTTTTGCAGCATCCGGCCAAGGGATTGCTTTGGGTTTCCCCCCTTTCACAAAGCCCGCACGTGCATGGCTACGTAATAAGGGACCATATCTAAGGTTCAGGTCTGAAATTCTTCTAGATTTCGGTACCGTGCGGAGGCAATCAATCATTTTAATGGTTCTTCTTGCGTTGCATTGTATTCTCCCCTTTAGGTTTACTGGAATGCTGTGTGAGGGAACACCATTTCATTTTTCAACCTACATATAGTATTACGTAATCGAATTTCGAGAAAGATGTGCGAATTTCCGATAAAATAAAATACTCGAACCTGCTAGGACTTGCACTTCATAGGAAAAACAATGTCTGAAAAAATTAATTTAAATCATACCTCTTTTTTCCATAGCGATATCATTGTATTCTTTCTAATAATGCACCTCTTTACAAACTGCCTGTTAGTGATGCATGTATACAGGGTGAATCTAAACTCTTGGGCAAAACTTTAAAGGGTGATAGGGCACATAATAAGGAATCAGAATCACATAGCAATGTGGGGTCGGCAACGTCGTCTTCGTATAGCTGTTAATAATCACTTCGGAAAAAGTGCTGAAACAACAGTCACTTGCCGACCAATTGTTCGTCAGAAACTAATGTATTTTTCTCAAAACAGAAGACTAAAATGGATAGTTTAAAAAGTTTATTTTATTTCATGGATGAAATTTTCGGAGACGAGCCTATTGCTTATGAAACTTGGTTAGAAATTAGACGGACACTTCAATGCTTTTCCAAAAGTGATTATTACCGGGTAAGTTAAAACTGCGTTTCACCCCAGATTGCTATGTGATTACGATTCCTCGTTGTGTGCCCTATCACCCCTTAAAGTTTTACCCAAGAGTTTAGATTCACCCTGTATTTTGTGAGTGCTATTCTCCTTGAAATAGCTTGTTCTGGGGCTGGGCATTTATGATTTCTTCCTGATGATTTCCGCTTTCACTCTCACTAGACAAATTATCAGTTTTTGGAATTTTCATAAAATAATCACCTACATTACGATTCAATGACCGCTTTCTTGAGGCCATAATATTTGTATTTAAATTAAATTCTACAAGCGAACGGAGCTAAATAGAGAACAAATGAATCACACTAGCGCTTCACCCGAAAAGAACGACCAAGCGGCGGAAGCAATTTCAATGGGCTAAGACTTTGAAGCCTGCTTAGATAGGACTACAGTACTTCCAAGAAATTCTTCCACCATTCCTAAACATTCAAAACGGATGTACTTTTGTATAAACAGTAAATGTGCAAAAACCAGGTAAGGAAAATTAGCTATAATAATATTATTCTTTCAAAATATCCCTGAAAATCCAAATGGCGGAACAAAACAACCTTTCACAATGATACAGAAGATAGCCACTTCCCTAGCAGCAATCTTTGCTCGGGCTTTACCAGGCCTATGATCGGTGCATCGGCTATTCATTGCCTGATCATTACTGATCATCCTTAATTTTTCGTATGTTCATCTTTTCCCGATGATCGAATCTTTAGACTGAGGTCTGATAGGCGCTTTCAAGATTGCGAAGGGTAAAGCCAGCAAACAGGTTTATATCGGTCTTTCTCCCAAGTAGCTGAACGGCTCGATATCTCCGTTCCTTCATTAATGTGCAAAGAGCATCATATGCACACCATATGTTTGTTTTAAGGTTGCTGATTGGCTAAGCTATTACGCGGAAGCAGTTTGAACAGTTTTCGCAAAATCTCAAAATCTAATCCAAATTTTAAGACACTTTAGGGGCATAGTTTAAATTGTACGACCACCTATCGTGTCGCTAAATTTTGCTTTATTCACTTAAGTCGTATGTGATGCCCCGACAAAAATTTACGCAGTTTGAAACGATTTTCAGAAAAAATCTCAAACTCTATTTTTTTTTTTTTTTTTTTTTTTTTTAATCCGACGATTATAGCTTAAGGTGAGTGATTGCCTATCATGTCAGTAAATTTCATTCCTTTCGCTTTAGTCACTTTTACGTGATGTGCGAATAAAAATTTACGCAGTTTGAAACAATCTTCGAAAAATCTCAAAATATATAGAGATTTTTAAAATATTCATTATAATGAATATTTTTAAAAATTCGAAGCCTATACTTTAAGTTAAGTGACCACCTATCATGTCAACAAATTTTATTTAATTCGCTTCAGTCAATTTTACGTGATGTGCGAATAAGAAAAGACAGAACGACAGACAGACAAACTTTTTTTTTTTTTTTTTTTTTTTTTTTTTTTTTTTTTTTACGGCCGTACACAGGTCCCAAATGCTTAAAACGGATAGAAATCGCAAAATCTTTTTAATTTTGTGTACAGGAAAGGTCTAGTTTTATTTAAGGCTGTTCTTCGAAAAAAAAAAAGAACTCTGTTTTTAGTCTGGGTACACAAATTGAAATAAACTAATAGCACCAAGGTCTCCAAAAAATTCCAGATGATTCTTTATAAGCTGTTTTACACACTGCGATAAGCGAAAACGCTGTGGCTTTTGTGAAAATTTCAGAAAAAATTCTTAAACGTAGATCTGAGCGGCAAGATTTTTCGAAGAGTGGCACGCTTTGCGAAAATGTCCGATTTTTAAGAATTTTTTCTAAAAGTTTTGCAGCTGATACAGATTGGCCTGTCTTCGCAGTATGTAATACAGCTTGTAAAGAGACAGTTTCAAAATTTTGAAGTTCCTGGCATAATTAGTTTATTTGTAATTATGTACCAAAATCACATGATTTTTTCGAATAACACCGTTAAATAGAAACTTAAATGTTCCAATTCCGAACGTGAAACAACAATCAAATCCAATTTTAGTCTCGCCAGTAACGTGTCATACCCCGCCTAGTGGTTAGAATGCCCGGTTACGAAGCGTTAGTTCTCCAGTTCGAAACCAAATCTTGGAAGCTTGAAAAATGAAGTTCAGATGGCAGCTTTAAAATTCAAAGAGAGGAGGAAGAAGTTCGAATTTGCATTTTTTTTTTTTTTTTACTTTAAAATTTTTTTATCTAGCTGGGATATACTCCAATTTTTATCGATTGTTCAGTTTAAAACTTTTATCAAAGGTCATAGGCTTCACATCCTAAGTTGCAAGGTGTTTGCGCTTCCGAGATGAATATAACCCCAATCGCATCGGCTTTACAACGGCTCTACGCCCAATTTCCCCCCCCTTGCCGATGATCCAACCCTACTATTCGGGAGAGGACATGCCCGAGCACATTCCGAGATAAGAGCCCCCGACGCGATGAAGAACCTTGCATGGCGCGCGCTGCGCTTCCTCCCTGTCCGATCATCGGCATTTCGGGAACCGATGACCGTTTGCTACTAGGGCCCCTATGCTTTCGTTGTGACTAAAATCATCGGGAGCTGTCAGCTGCCAAGGAGGTCCCAAAGATGACGATTGGCGAATTCAATCCTCTTCCTTAAGGGGGGGGGTGCTGCGCTTTCCCCTTTCTACAAAGCGAAAGAGTACCGATCTTTTGTTCATGAACTTGTAAACAGTCTTCGGGACCGTCTGGTAGCTCTCAGCCCCTCTCACTGCTTCTGATCACTTTAGTCACAGAGAAATGTGTGACTGGAAATGGGGTGAATGGACATCATCGCTCAAACACTGTTCTTTGCACTTGCCATAACCCGTTCAAACAATTAGCTGTTCTGCGCTATCACGCAGAACAGCTATCCTTAAAAGAAACCGAAGAATCAACCGTTCAACCGTTAAAAGAAACCGTTCTCATCCTTAAAAGAAACCGAAATGTTTCAAGGAGAAGACGAAATTTCGGGCGATTCCTTAGCCCGAAATTTGATACTCGTTTTGAAAATACCTGTAGCCTGGGAACGAAAGGGTTAAAAACCATTGATTGAGGTCAAGTCTAAAAAGCTAAGTAATAAATCAAAAAAGTAAATTAAAATTTCAAAATAACCGATTTTAGACACGTAGTTTTTAACTAAGAATCAGAACTCTATTCTATCTAGTCTAAATTCAGTTTCAATGGGGGGGCTATAGCCCCTATAGCCCCCCCCCCGTAGATCCGCCTCTGGGCACATGCAAAATTTAACAGTAGAAAAGGGAACTTTCTCTTAGAAAAGGCATTTTAAAATTTTGATTCAATGAGTCCCCCCTCCCGCCCAATGAAAGAGGACGTTTGACCCTATAGTTATTAAAGGCTGTGTCCAGTTTCGAGGTTTTCTGCAGCATATTTATGTAACAGAAAATAATACGAAATGACTATCAACCGCATAATGTGATAAAAAATTTGGTCGTCGCTGTGTGTGTGTATGGGGGAGGGGGGAGTGCACATACCAAATTCAAGAGTAGGAAAGGACAGTTTATCTGAAATTTCAATTTAAACATTTTTAACCCCCCCCAAAAAAAAAAATTGGGGGGGGGGGGGTCATGGCTCTCTTGTGCCTCCCCCCAACCCCAATGCTACGCCTATAGTGACCGCTACCCGCTATTAGAGGTTGTGTCCAGAGTTCTGAGATTAAAGACGATTGATACAACAGAAAATGCCAAGACGGATTGTAGGAGCCGTCAGAATAGTATCATGACCGAAATTTTTTTTTTTTGGGGGGGGGGGCGGAGGAAGGGAAAATTCGTCGAATAAAAAGGGAAAACAGAAGTTTCTCTTAAATTTTAGAAAAAAAGTATTAAATCGATATATTTTTGAGAAACAGAAAGTTGGATGTGGGGGGCACATGCCCCCCTGTGCCCCCACCACTGACGCTATGCCTACCATGTCTATTAGTGGTTTTCAGATTTTGGAGGTTTTCTAAAGCAGCAGGAAATGGAATATTAAATCAATATATTTTTGAGAAACAGAAAGTTGGATGTGGGGGCACATGCCCCCCTGTGACCCCACTGTTGGGAAATATAAAACTATGAAACTTTGAACTCCTTCCCTGACCCAGTTTCTCCTGCACGCGTCGATGTCCGCATATGTAGATGTATGGATCTGCATGTGATAATTACCCAAACGAGGGCCCCTTACTTAACACGTGCTATGGGGCCCCTGGCAACCGTGGGGGCAAGAACGCAAGCATGCTGTACTTTCAAGTCACTCTCTTCCATGCGCTGCTGCTAAGCGGTCGACATCCCGACCAGCCAAAATTCAATCTTTGTAAATATGATATTCCCCTTTAAAATGTATATTGTATAACCTAGACGGAAAATAAATATATTGTACTCATTCAAGAGCACGAAACTAAAATATATACAAATAATAATGTCGTGTATTCCAGTTTTCGTTCCAGCCAATTTAGCGGGATGACGGAGGAGATAACGGACTTACGCCATTGAAGGAGGTAAGTGATACCTCTTTTACCTCCTCGCTTATTTAATAGATTATGAGACTGAGGGGTCTCAGTGCCTTGAAAGAATATTAAAATTTCTGAGGACATTGTGAAACAAAAAAAAATTAATATGGCTTCATTTAAAGAAAGCCAAGTGGTTGAGAAATTAAACCAACATAATTATTCAAACTGGAAATTCAAATTGGAGATGCTGTTGATAAAAGAAGATCTTAATGATCTCTTAACAGATGATCCGCCATTGCCAATAACCGATACTTGGCGAAAGAAAGATAACAAGGCTAGAGCCTTAATCAATTTATTCATTGAAGATTCCCAAATAGTACATGTGAAAAATCTCACAACCGCAAAGGCTACATGGGAAGCTCTGAGGACTATACACGAAAGGTGTAACCTCTCTAGCAAGCTGTATCTATTGAGAAAATTATATAGCACAAAACTTGACGAGAGAGGAAATATGCTAGAGCATACGACAAAAATACTCGAACTGGTTGAGAGGTTAAAGGCCATAGGGGAAAAGATCAGTGACTCTCACATATAGGCGTTGTTTTTGTGTTCCCTGCCGGAGAGCTATGACACGCTGATAACGGCACTAGAAGCGAGACCTGAAGAGGAATTAAATCCGGAGTTTATTAGAAGCAAGCTAATAGATGAATACAACAGACGTATTGAGAATAGCCGACCGTCTGAAAATTTTACTAAAGCATTTCAAACAAACAAAAAACACAACAACAATTATAGACGAGAAACTAAATATTGTTCACACTGTAAAATGAAAAATCACACAAAATTAGAATGCTGGCACCTTAAGAAATTACAGAACAATAACACAAGATACAAAAATCAAAATTTCACATCCAAACAAGCTAATTCATCACTATGCTTTGAATCAAACGATAGACACAGATTTGAGGAAGAGTCGAACCGAAATTATACAGATAGAGCTAGTGACACCGCATCTAAATTTAAAAATTTAGCACTATTAGCTGGAAGTCCAGGTAAAAAGTGGATAATAGACTCTGGCAGTTCATCACACATTTCAAATAATAAAAATTTATTCACTAGAATAAATGACACCA
>JAWZYV010019424.1:0-24841 GCA_038373885.1 Cheiracanthium punctorium
AATATTCAGCCTTCAGCTGAAATTAGTTTCCCCTCCGCTAAAGAGGTTTTTTGACAGAACCTTTTAATTTGTATTGGCAGCCATGTACAGGATGTATTTGCATGTAAATCAAACGGGGAGAAACCAACCGTTCTTCCAGTGGTGTCAAGTATTTTAAACAATCCGGTATTTCGGGGAATTCGAAGCCATTGCTTATAGCTAATTCTGGTATTGTCAATTTAATCAAACAATCGTAACATGTTTTGCAAAATTTGCCAATATCATCGATATCTTTGTAAAAGACTAGTTTTGTAAAGTCCGTTGTCGCTCCTTTGGACAGTAAAGTTGTTTTGGAATGGGTTCTTATTGACTTTTTGAACCACAGTCGATCACAACAATAGCATTGGTGGATTGGACCATCAGCAACAGCTTCGAAAAATTTCTCAGCTAATTTACGAAATTCTAGTTCTTCACACCTTACATTTAGATCAGTATCTGTTCTTGGTCTTTTCGATGGTATATCTAGACAGAGTCGTAAACGTTTTCTGTCTTGTCTTCTGGATTTGGATTCCGCTTCTTGAGCACGAAAATCTGGATCTTCCCTTTTTCTTTAATCTTTGCATAAATAGACGGTTAATTTCACGATGACTTTCTTCCGGATTAGACAACTGGCGAGGACGGCCAGCGCGGCCTTGAACAACAGTCCCGGGTATATTCTTCTGATATTTAACGATGTAATACTGAACAGTAGAGCGTGAAATACCAAGCCTACGAGCTATTTCACACTGCGTGAGTGGTGTGTCAGAAAAATAAAGCGATATGATTTGGTCTTTAGTCTCTTGAGAAAGCACCATAGTCTCAATCAATCACGGTTAATAGCTTACTTTATTTACTACTATCAATTATCATCCACGACCTTTTTTTGTCTAGATATATTACACCTTTCAGCTACATAAATTTGTTTAGAACAAAAAAGTTATTTTTATTCTAAACTATCGTCCTGGCAACCAGCGAAAGAAAAAGAGGAAAAGAATCTTCGTTGCCATCCCCGCAAACACCTTGATGGAATATACGTAAATAATTTAATTACTTTTAATTCATAGTTATTAATACAAAACTATTCGTAAATCTTTTGTGAAAAATTCCTCGAATTTATTACTTCATCCTTTTGTAACTAACGTAAAGCTAAATGTATTTTTGCGTATACACTAAAACAATAAAGATTTTTCATGTATTTTATTGATCCATATGATGCGAATTTCAAAAGTGCATATGCTTACTTTATTTACTACTATCAATTATCATCCACGACCTTTTTTTGTCTGCCAAAAACTATTACCCTCTTTAGCGGAGGGTAATAATATAACATTTATAATACTTAGAATAATAAAATAGAAAACTGTGACTGGGGAAATCAGGCCACAATGATAAACGCATTTTTAGCGATGGCAACTCATAAGGAGGCCCGTTGCTTAGCGATGGCCCCGCTAGAGCTTGGAGGAGATCCACAAACATTTTTCAATTTGTCCCCAAAATGTAAAACAGAAACTGGGGACTAGATTTATTTATAATAGTTATTTCTTTCCAATTAAAAAAAAAAAACAACAAAATAAAACAACCATGTTTCCTTTATTTTATGAATGTTCAATGGCGTACGTAAGGGGAGGGTGAGTGTCTGGGGGTCACTCTCCCGTCTTGTCGAAATTTTTTTAATATAAAGTCCATATATTTTTCATTTTTCAGATAAAGATTATACCTTTTAACTAAGGTGGCCAGATTTTTGTAGTCGGAAACGGGGACATGTCCCCAATTCTGACAACAAAACTGGGGACATTTATAATTAATGCAATAATTAACAGTAATTTAATTGAAAAACAATGCAATAATTAAAAATTGTCCCCAGTTCCATTTTTACATTCTGGGGACAATTTGAAAAACATCCTGAAAATGGAGACTGTCCCCGGAAAATGGGGACGTTTGGTCACCTTATTTTAATATGAGGTGACCAGATTTTTGAACATAGAATCGGGGACATGTCCCCAATTTTGAAACTAAAACTAGAGTAAAGTGACCATACGTTAAGGTGACCAGATTTTTGTAGTCAAAATCGGGGACATGTCGCCGATTCTGGCAACAAAACTGGGGACATTTATAATTAATGCAATAATTAACAGTATTTAATTTAAAAACAATGCAATAATTAAAAATTGTCCCCAGTTCCATTTTTAGATTCTGGGGACAATTTGAAAAAGGTCCTGAAAATGGGGACGTTTGGTCACCTTACCATACGTCCTCGAAATTCGAGAACAGTCCCAAAATATAGATCTTTTTCTCATTTTGTCCCCAAAAACACTTTGTCCCCAAATGCCCCCAAATTTAAAGATTTGTACCTTTTCCCCCCTAAAAGTTTCCGTTTAGTTTATTTCTTTTCAGAAAAAACTGAAGATTGGTTGGTTGGTTTGGGGACATGTGCTTCATCCTAACAGGGCGGCTTCGTCCCAGAAAAAAAAAACAAAACTGAAGAACTAAGAAAAATAAACCGACTAAAAGCGCCATCTACTCAGAGAAACAATGAAATTCGCCCGCTGAAAACGTTTGTTGTCATTGTGTGTGTAGCGTGTACAGACATTCAATAAAGTATCCGACTATGAGCCAAATTTCCTATTTCAGTTTCGTTAATGATTAACCCATTTGTGCCTGGATATTTTTGCGACTTTCTTCGATTTTTACTAATAACAGAAATAATAGATAAATTTCTGATCTCAACTTCTTGAACAAGGGATGATTTCGTTCAAAATCATTATGCATAAAAATCGAAATATCAACATCCTACTTGGTCATGTTAAAATATTTTGTAGAGTTGAGGCTCAATACTCATGAATAAAGGCTAGGAAAAATAAATAACGTTTTCGACTAATAGCGAAAATGCCGTCCCAAAAGAGGGACGCTAGGCATAAATGAGTTAATCACTTTTCATGAAGAACCATGCTTTAAATATGAAATTGACGTACGAAAATTTTCTTGCACTCGAATACTTTTTTTAGAGGGTGTACAAAGTTTCATGAAAAATTATGACAAAATGATCCAATGTAAATGTCTTCTGAAAAATACAAATACTAGGGTAAGAGTTAAATTTTGAAAAAATTCAACGTGATGTTCCTTTCATATTTCTGGTTTAAATAAATATTTATAAATGAATGAAATGCTTCCATTAATTTATTCGAAATAGCTATTATTCGAAAAGAGCTATTAGAGTTCATTTTAAGTATCAAAATCAGTCAAGATTTAACCCATTTATGCCTAGCGTCCCTTTTTTGGGACGGCATTTTCGCTATCATTCGAAACGTTATTTATTTTTCCGAGCCTTTATTCGCGAGTATTGAACCTCAATTCCACAAAATATTTTAATATGGCCAAGTGGGATGTTGACATTTCAATTTTTATACATAATGATTTTAAATGAAATCATCCCTTGTTCAAAAAGTTGACATCAGAAATTTATCAATGGAGGATATCGCCTCCTTGGGTTCGAGGCTGTAAAAGTCACGTGACGGTGGAAAACAAACAACCTTTTCTCCATAGGTTTATGCGCTGGACACCTGGTAATAAGCGCAAAATCAAAAAAATAATAATTATGCCTCTGTATTGTGCTGCCTATGGATGTTTCAATAACTCTCTGGAACCTGTACATGACTACAAAAAGATATCTTCCACAGATTCCCATTAAAGAGTGCTGACATAATAAAACTTATACTGAGACTAGGCTATTTCAGTCACGTGTCGATGGAAAATATATACTTCAGCCAATCAGATTACAGGGTTACTCATCAACACAGCGGAAAGTTCACGTGTTGGTGGAAAAATGACGTCACACCGATAAACCTCATTACTGCTGGTGTTAGCAAAAATCGAAGAAAGTCGCAAAAATATCCAGGCACGAATGTGTTAAAGTATGGGTATACGTAGTAATATGCTGTGTCCTCGAATAAGTCCCCAAAAATATTTTCTAGTGTCCCCAAGTTTTCCTTGGATTCGAGGACAATGCTTGATTTGTCCCCAAATTCCTGTTTAGAAATATGGTCGCCTTAAACTAGAGACATTTATAATTAATGAAATAATTAACAGTAATTTAATTAAAAAACAATGCAATAATTAAAAATTGTCCTCTATTCTTGTTTTACATTTTGGGAACAATTTGAAAACCGTCCTGAGATTGGGGACTGTCCCCGGAAAATGGGGACGTTTGGTCACCTTACCATACGTCCTCAATTTTCGAGGACAGTCCCCAAATTTCCCCTTTTTTTGTTTTCTCCCCCCTCTCTTTTCCCCCTTCCTAATCTATTTTTTTGGTCCTTTTTTATTTTGGTTTGGTTTTTATGTGTGTTACTGTGTTTCCTTTGTTTTTATAATTTTATTCTTTTATTTAAAAAAAATCTTATGTGCTGTCCTATATGTTGCTAAAAAAAAATAATTATTATGTTCTGTGTGATTTTCGTTTTATGTTCTTTTGCTTGCTCTGTTTTCTTTTGTTTTTCTTTTTGTGTTTGTTTGTCTGTTCTTTTTTGTTTTTTATTTTGTTATTATTATTTATTTATGTATTTTTGTTTGTCCTTCTTTCCTTTTCTTTTTATCCATTCCCCTTTTTCCCTCTCCATGGTTTTGTTCCCCCTTTTCTTGTTTCCTTGTGGCAACATGCACTCAGCTCGAAAGACCGAAAGAATTTTTTGGTCGAAACGATCGTAACATCTTATAAGTAACTTTTTATGTGTGTTTTTCAATAAGTTTTTATTTATTTTATCATTTAACACCAGCATTTTGAGCGTTTTTTCATACTTCGGTCAGTGTGGTTAATAAGCCCGAATGTATTTTCTGCGTAGAAAAATATGGAAAAAAAATTCTGAAAAACTTTCATATTTTGAATTCGCACTAATGTGCTATATATTAAAAAGCGCATTACATGCGCCGGCCCTATTTTTCTTCCTTATTTCAGTAAGTTGAAAAGTGTATCATTATTCATGAGCGTGCCGTATTTTTCTTCCCTATTCCTTAACCCCTTGACCGGCTGCCCCGAATATATCCGTCATCTGAGATCCTACGATTTTCGGCTCTGACGAACTATTTCGTCAAGAAGCAACTGTACGTTTTTCGGCAGCCCCGAGTCTCAATCGCAGGCGCATTCAATTCTGTCTCGTTCCTTCCCCCGTTTGTTTGGTCAAGTAAAACGAATGTTATTTATTACGTTCCATTCATAGCTATCCTGGGCTAGAAGAGGGAGATGGAGGGAGATAGTGAGCGTCCCCATTCCCCAATTAGAAACAAACCCCCCTCCCCCTGATGCCCCACTCATAGAACTATGGCCCCACTGCCGTGAGAGTTTTTCTGAGGAATTGATAAAAAGAGAAGCGCAAAGTGTCATTTACAAGACAAATACCTCTCTCTCTCTCTCTCTCTCTCTGGCCTTTTCTCATTTACAAATATATTGGAAACTTATGTCCGGTAAATAAGCATTATCTTTGTGGGTTTTCTTTTGTTTTTTCATTTGTTCGAAGGCTAAACACAAATATTTTAATTAAAATTATGAATAAAAAAAGAAAACAAAATCTAAAATTTTCACTGTTAATTTTTAAAGTCTCGAAACCCGAATTTTAACATCACACTTTAATATTTTTACGAGTTTTTCAGCGTTTCAATGGGTAATCATTACTAGTACATTGTACATTACTACAAGTACATTATTAGTCTGTTTTAAGTCATTACATTAATATTTAGATTTTAGAATGAGGAAAAGAAGTAAAGGAAACTGCAAAAAATAAATAAACTGGTACATAAAATAACATATTTGGTCAAAAAACATTTTTTAATACATAAAACTCTTTAGTTATGTTTAATTTGAACTACTTTATATTCAAAATAAAAAAATATACTACTGCACCTTGTTCGGGGGTTGGCTTGGCTTGGATTTGAATGTCTAAATGCTAATATTAGACAAATATAATTTATTTTATAAAAGGCCAGAAACATTTTATTGATAGAAAATAGGACTAAGGATCTAACTAAAACAGATGAAACTCACACGTTAAATCTGTAGGTCCGATTCGGTATTATTAATTCTGGTTATTGTTCAAAAAACAATCAAAAATAATTAGCAACTTATGATGAATTTAATCCATTAAGTTATGTAAAGATTTTAATTATTTCTTTAATTGATCGTTTTCAAGAGGAATGCTTGCTTATGTAAAAATCATAAAGAAATTCTGTTAATGCTTAATCTACAACACAGATGACATATTATTCGTATCGATTATTTTGAAACTCTGTTGTATTTTGATACTAATAAAAATAATTATAACACGAACTATAGTCCATTGGAATTTTTTTTAATTTATTTATTTATTTATGCGGGGAGGGAAAGTAATGCGAAATCAGATAAAAAGTATAATGATTTATCTGGAATCGTTTAAAATGTAGTCAAATATATAAAATGCATAAGGTATTAAAAAATCATTTAAAATGATACACATAACTAAAAATAATTTTCAGATTTAATTTTACGGCTTAAATTGAATAATTAACGAATACATAAAGTTATTTCAGTCATTACAAACCCTCTCTGATCGGGATAAAAACTAATCTATAAGAGCAATTTTATTATTTTTATTTACTTGTAAGTTCATATATACTTTAAAATCTAAACATTATTTAGAAAATAAAATTTATTTCCATTGTGATAAAACTGTATATCTAAGGATTCTTTTAAAAGCAAAAGGGGTGATCGCATTGCACAAAAAGAGTATGTAGATACTCGCAATGGCGGATAAAAATAATAATAATAATTCTGGAGGAGGCACAAAACATTTTTTGTCGCATTTTCTTATGAAATCACTGGAATTTACAAAACAAGTCAATCATCTCTACAGTGTAAATTTAGTTCGTCTGGGGGTACGTGCCCCTATGCCCCCCCCCCCTGGACACTAAATATACACTCCAGCTTTAATATTCACGAGAAACTATGAGGTTAAAAGTAGGGCTCAATTCAGATTTTTAGGAGCCTTGCGTTTTAATCAATGCATTTATCTTTGAGGTATTTTATTGTTGATATTAATATTTTTTAAGTTGAGGATCATTGTTATCAAAAATAATAAAATGACCTTTATCAGCTGTAGCATTAGCGTTGGATCGATTCCTGGAAAATTGTGTGTTTTGTACTCTCTCTCTAATACATTATTTTATTTTCCTTCTCTAAATTGCTTAGAGCATCTCAAAAGGTGGTCTTTCCCGCAATCCCTAGTAATAATAGAACAAAAGTATACTTCCGTTGCATTTCCTCATTGGAAAACGAATCGTATGAACTGCACAAAGACCTCGAGTCTGGGTGTAAGTTACACCATTTTTACGCCACAATCGCTATTTTACTTACTGTTTTACTTACAATGTTTAACTATAACTGTCGAGGCTTAACGACAGATACTGTTCTGTGCAGATCTATTCCAGTGTTATCACTCTATCTGTAAAGCCTGCTAACAATAGCTTAGACAAGGTGATTGTCACTAATAAAAAGAAATCTTGGGTTGGAGAGCTCATTTACAGACTGTTTTTGTAAATTTTCGTGGAAAAACTCTTCGGAAAAATTTAAAAGTGTACGGGAGTGGGAAAATAATGGTTTCCTTTCCTTTTCAAATAGACAAGCAAGACATATATTGCATTTTCTTTTTGCTATTTGCTTCCCTCAAACATCAATTCCGATTTTCTCTTACGCGTGTAAATTTCAGATTATTTTCAAGAGTTCTCTGACAGCTGAATTTAATTATGATGTGCGTCAGTGACAGCGTATCTGATTATTTTTTTGAGACTGATTCTAGTAGTGATAGTGATTCTGTGGATATCTCATATGTTCGTAATTGGTGTAAATTAGATATTAATTCTCCGTTACCAGCCCCGCCTCGATTTCATTTCACAGAGTCACCCGGTATTTTATTTCAAATTGACAACCCAACCGATCCTCTACAGTTTTTCTCAAAATTATTTGATGATGCTGTTCTTGAACAAATCGTGGAACAAACGAATTTGTTTGCTTTGCAGTATTTCAATACTCACAATGTTACTCCAAAATCAAGATGCACAGAATGGGCAAACACTGATAAAAAGGAAATGCTGCTGTTTTTATCGTTGCTGATTCTAGAGGGATTTCAGGAAAAACCCCGAGAGTCCCTGTACTTGTCGAAAATTCCAGTTTTGGAAACGCCTTACTTTGTCAAAAATATGAGAGAAAAAAGGTTTAGTCTGATCATGACATTTTTGCACTTTTGTGATAATGAGAGCTACGTAGATGAAGAAAACCAGAATAATCCACTTTAAAAAATCGAAACAGTAATGCATATTATTGTAAAAAATTTTCAGAAATGTTACACACCCGAGAGAGATTTATCAATGATGAATCTCTTCTGATTTTCAAAGGAAGGCTCGGGGGGAAATTATACCGTCTAAACGAGCAGGATTCGGGATAAATTTTTCGTGCTCTGTGAATCATCGTTTGGATACGTTTCGAATTTGATGATATACACCGGAAAAAAGACGAAATACTAGCCAGGATACAAACAAAACGGAACTGGTGTAAAGGCCGTAATGACCTTACTGGACAGATATTTAGAAAAGGGCTAATGTAACAATAGACAATTTTTATAATTCTCCCTCTTTAGCAGAAATACTTAAAACCCGAAAAACTTACGTTTACGGAACATAGTGAATTAGTAGGAAGGACATTCCAGAAGAACTGAAAAATAAAAAAAATTATTATATTTTTTTTTTTTTGAAAATCCCCAAAATTACGAATTAATACTACTGAGAATGATCTACATGTGGCTATTATTTTTATTATCCAAATAAAACCATTTTCTAACTTAAAAATTCCAAACAAATGTTGAAATTCGGAGAATGGGCAATTTTCTGATTTTTATGTAGCGTCAGTAGCGGATTCAGGGGAGGGGCTAGGGGGCTTCAGCCCCCCCCAAAAGAGATTGCTAAAGGGTAACATTCTGCTTCATTATGCACATTGAGTATGTAAAGTGATCTTTTTTAATCATTTAGCCCCTCCCAAAAGTTTTTACATTGGTTTAGACTAAAATTTTGCTTTATTGTACATTTTGTTTGGGTTAAATAAGCTTTTTTCAAAATTTAGACCCTCCCAAAACAGACTTTCTGGATCCGCCACTGTGTAGCGTGTATTATTTTTTCTACATTTTTTTTTTAAACATAATTATGAAACATTTCCACTGAAAACAACAGGGTGGATTTTATTACGTTTTTTGAGCGCAACTTTTCTAAATTTTTAGAGTCGTGGCAATAAAAGTTTTGGTTTACATTAGTACAAACCATAATCATCACATCGCTTTGGGTGCACTTGAAATATTTTTATTCTTGGTTAAGATAATTATTTGCATTATAAACAAATGGGAGTAACCTTTACTATTATAAGTGAAGTAATGTATATAGTAAATACACACAGGTGTTTGTGGGCTTCTGTATTTTTTTCTTTTTTTGTACTTGGGGGGGGGGGAGAGAGGATGTAGTGGTGATCGAAGGCAATTACTATTTGAATTAAAATGGAATGACTCATGGGCTCAGTATTGCAAAAGTAAAAGCAGACTATAAACAAGTTAAGGAAAACTGAAGAAGATATAGCACAAGTTAAGGCAGAGCCTGATTATGACCAACGGGGGCCCCGGGCATTGGAGAATTTGGGGGCCCCCATCTATGAAATTTGTTTTATTTTTCATAAAATTTTGATATAAAAAATATATTTCAGAAAAATATTTGAAATTGGGGACCCTGGGCAAAGTCCCGATTTGCCCATGGGATAATAAGGCTCTGAGTTAAGGGGGGGGGGGTAATTATTTAAGAAAAAATCTAAATTTCACTCTTTAAAAAATACAGAGGTGAAACTTTGGAGGTCCTGTTCAGCTTAGAGCCCCCCCCCCCATTGCGGGGAATGTTAGGGCTTACGGTAAGCCCTTGCCTCTGGTGCTAGGCCATATATAATGGGGCTCAGCTATTAAGAAACTTCGCTCAACGGAGAATAATTTAATTTCAGCGAGCTATTTATACACAGCAACGAATTTGTTAATTTGACTACAACTTGATTTTCCCAGATTTACCACTATGGTTTGGGGGATAATTATTGTTATTTTTAATTCATCACATACTTGTGTCCTTTTAACAACAAGAATCTTTTTAAAGGGAAAAGGTTCGTTTCTGCATATACATTTCATAGAATATCTCTACAGTAAGAGTCATCGTAAGTAAAACGCTACTAATGCATTGACTAAATTTTAAATCCCCATGATTCCCCCGCTGGCTACAGCCTTGCTTATTAGCATATTATATATTTATATATATCGGACCTCGGTTTTCATGGCTGTGTCCCGCAATCTCGAAAGATAAGGCTGACAGAAGAGCATAAATTCTCCGTAATTGGAATTGTCGCGTTTAAGGGGTCAGTTAGAAATGCAAAAGAAACCCCATTCTCCAAAATAAGCGATTTCCTCACCCACAAGTCCGAAAGAGCATTGACCCCTCACCCCGCACCTTTCGAATGGGGAAACTGAATTGAGGGGTTAACAAAAAAAAGTAATGGTCATTCCTGGACAAATGAAAGTAAGCTTTATAAGCTGTTATTTGGTCTTAAAAACAGTTGACTGTACGAAAAGATATAACGTGCAAGAAAAAATCTCAAACATATGCTTTTTGTTAGATATCTTTTGAGTTTTACTCTTTCCAAAATAAAATCCTGCGTCTGCGTGTGACCTTGCGCTTATGAAATTACAAACGAAATCGGCCTTTTATAATCTAAAAAAGCAATTTCTGGGGGGGGGGGATTTACCGTTTAAGGATACAGATTTTCAGTTACCTCATAATTTCGAAGCATATGTTAATGTTTCTGATATATATTATTTGTTTCTATAACTTCATAGAAATTGGGCACTTTATGAGATAAATATTGAAACTCAATGCAATCTCTCTGGTCAGTACCTTGAAAAACTTAATTAAAAGCCAAGTGTATAGAAGTGCGAGTATAAAAAATGAATTAAAAATTGATAAAGATTTAAATGGTGTCAGTAAATTAATATTTATAAATCATTTTCAGTAGACCTAATCTGTATTTAATGCGAATTAAAATGTTGTTTAAAATTCTGAATTTTTATCAACATTTTTTTAATCAACATTTATATCTTAATCTTAAGTTATATATCTTAATCTTATATATCTTATATATATATCTATATAATCTTATAATAATATATATATATCTATATAATCTTAATATATATCTTATTCTTAAGGATCTTAAAGTTTCTGTAATGCAATAATAATTATTTCTGTGTCAATTAATCGATTAAATGGTTCGAATATTCGATTAATTTTTTTCCTGGCTATTTCTATTCGGCTAATTCGATCACATTGCTGTGAAAAATATATTTATTCACTATTCAAGTTTGATTAAAATCATATTTTCTTCTATAAGATTCGACCTTCCTAGAGTGTAAATCTTCGTTGAAACAGCGTAACTTGCTGAGTGTAATTCTTTGTTATTATTGGTTATGAAATTTATATTGTTACTCTAAAAACCTCTATGATGATTTCAAGAAGTTTGATTTGTGTTTTGAACGTAAAGAGAAAACGTTGTGAATAAGATCTAATTTCACATAAAAATCATTATAAATTTTGATCTCATATATAGGTAAATAGCTATGGTACTTAAGTTATCAGTAACTGCCTAGGTATCATAATTGAGCATCTGAAGGTTTAACGAATTTATACATTATTTTACTTTTTAAAAATCAAAAAATGCTTCCACCGCCAAAATTCGGTGAGCTAGGATGATTTTTATTTTGCAATACCTGCTTAAGTTTAAGACTTTTCAAATAAAAAAATATATATATACATATGCATTATTATTGTACATTTTAGTCCTTTTTAAAATAAGATTTATTGATTTATTTTATTTTATTTACAATTACTATTAAACACATTGGGCGAGGAGAGAACTAATTGAATCGATGAGTGCCGATACCACCTCAGTCACATAAAGGAAATTTTTCAGGAGAGAGAAAAAACTTCATAACTCCTCCAAATTTGAGATTATTTTATGTGGCAAGTTTATCTGTGAACTATAGATGCCAAAGTTGTTTCAAATATTCCAAATATTTTGAGATTTTGTAAAAATCGTGTAAATGTTTGTTCTCGTATACCTCAAAAACAGCTTTAGGGAGTAGAATGAAATTTAGTAACATTACGATCAGTAACAACTAAAACAATAAATGCCTGATTTTATTTTATCTTAAGTTTGAATAAATTTTAAAACTTTGCAAAATTGCATTTAAAAAAAAAGAGAAATCTCTATAAGGCGTCCGGAGTTAATATATTAGCTAGCTATTTAATTTTTAAAAAACTGTTGGATTTTTTAGATGTTTATTTGCCGTTTTAGGTTTTTTGAAACTTTTGAGTTTTCTGGAGGAATAATATTTAAATTCTGTAAGTAATCAAACAAAATTTAGTTATAGGAGAGGAATGACCTCTTGACATTAAAACTTTTCCACTAAAACAAAACGTTAAGTTTGAATACAAATACCTTCTCTACTGAGAATTTCACTCAGCACTTACTTACAATCTAACATGGAATCACAGAAGTTATATCGTTGCTTTCAATAATTTTGCCTATAAATCTACTTCCATTTTTTGTACTCCTATAATGCTAAGTCAGGCTTTTTGGAAATCTGCATTACATACTAATCTAAGACAGTTAACTTCATCTAATTATTTGAGACAATTCAATTTAAAGTAATTTAAAAAAATATATGCTTTAAATAAAAACAGGTTGATAATGAATTTATCCTAATTTCAGCATTAAGCTAGCTTCTGATAATCACAATATTTTTAGCACTATGTTTAAAATTTCAAATTTTGATACCTACAACCTCTGGTGATAAAAAAAAAAGTTGCAAAAAATGAAGATAAATGCCTAAATTGTTATTAGATAGCAACATTTGATAAAAGGTTCTATTATATAAAGAATTAAATGGTGACCTGTTTGGGATACCCTGTATATTAAAACTTATCTAAAGATAACCATCTCAATAGCTATTTTCTGCATTTACTAGAAATTGTATGCAATTGTATGCACTTGGCTAAAATAACTAACATAAGAGTCAATTACTGGTGAAATCCATTTTTTCTTACCCAATAATTGATATATAGGTCATCTTTGATAAATAAATAATTTTGTTTATTAAAAAAATCTCTACGTATTTACTTTATGAACTATTATCTAATACGAATGTGGGGAAAAAAAGGCACCAGGAAAAAATGCCCCCCCCCCCTCCACAGCAGAGCCTGTTTATCGGCAGGGCAACCGGGACACTTGCCCTGGGCCCACCAATTTCAAGGGCCCAAAATTTTTGTACTTTTCAACACAGATTGCTATTTATTAATTCATAAAAAACTTTGTATAAAAATTTGGATTGTCATTATCTTGAGTCGTAAGCTGATTCTCTGACATTTTACTGTACTAAGGGTCCTCTAAAACCCATCAGCATTCGATCAAAATCCGTGAGCCAGTGTTTGAGCCTCTTTTTGCAAATTTTATTATAAGAAAGTCTCATCAGTTTTAAGATTCGTACTGTAAGTTTTTCGATTCTTTTCATTTATATTTTGAAGGAGTTTAGTATAGAAGTGTACGTATATGTACTATAGTATGTGTCTAGATATTCATTTGTGAAAATAAATTTTATCCATGTATGCAAAATCATTTAATATTCGTTACTGCAATGTATGCATTTATTTAGTATCTAAACTTGATATATATTTCTGCAGATAAATATGTGCCCAGAACAACTTAAATGCGGACTATGTAATTTCTCGTAAATGCAAAGGCCCAAAAATTTGTATTTGCCCAGGGCCCAATATCGTGATGATCGGGCCCTGCTCCACAGAATTATAATTTTCATAGGGGCATTGGGGGTACGTGCACTCACATGACAAATCAAATGTAGGCTATAAAAGATTCTTTTGTAAATTGAAATGCATTTATTAGAGAAAAGACTAAAAGCAATTGTGACCCCTCCTCTCTGCAGAATTTTTTTGGGTCCGCCCCTGATTTTTTTAAATAGTGGACAAAAACTTACTTTGATTTGCTTTTAACGAGGCTCTTGAATTTGCAAAATGGGGGGGGGGTCGTCAAGAGCAAGCATACTTTCATTTGGAGAGGGGTACGCCTGACCAGGAAAGACAAGTCAATTATCTTTTAGACGGTCCCTCTTTTGAACCCCAACACCCCGGCTAAGGCATAAATCCCGTAAATCGTTTTTGATGAACAAGGGACTGTTTAAAAGCTTTGAATAAGCTGTTCTAAGATATTAAGTGCTCTTCTTTGACGTTCAGCCGAAACTAAAAGTAAAGAGCGCATTGCTCTTTTAATTATTTAATTACGGCTAAGATTCCTAATATTCTCCTGGAAAGGAGAATCTGTAATTTTTATTTCATTGAAGAATATTACTTTAAAATAGTCTCTTAACTTTTAACCAGAGTAAAAAATAAACACCGTCAGATATTTCCAGGCAGTCAGAATGTTCGCACCTAAGGTGCATTACGTACTAAATTAGTAAAATTTATTGAACTACTAGGAAGAAAGGATTTTAAAAATATTATTTCACCGAATAACCTCTGAGCCGTGATATACTTAAGAGTATTAAAAATTTATTGCTTTTCCAGGTTTATAGTTTTTACAAATGTACACTTGTAAGTAAACATTTTCGTTTTTTTTTTTTTTTTTTTTTCATCTCGCGTGATTTTCATCACGGCCAACACATTTATCAAAAAACTTTGGTTAAACGGCGTTAATATTTAAATCACACAATAAAAATTCAGTTAATTGCAATAAAGCCTTACAAAATTTATCAGCGAATGCTTGACACTTCATAATCTTTTACTCGGTGAAAGTTGCTCCTCCGATGATCCCCCCCCTCCCTCGCCCTCTCTCAAAACCACAGAATTCCTTGAAAAACTGGGGGTGAATCTCCCCGCTCACTCCGTGCACAGTGGGTGGGTTGTGCGTGTAATTTCTTGACATTTGAATAGGGGGGATGACATTAGCTGAGCAGGGAAACCAACATTTGTATGGCTGAGTACCAAGCCGTTTTCTGTTAATTTTCCCGGTGTGCGGAAAAAACGCGAACGGAAAAAACGCGAACGGTAAAAACGCCCACGGAAAAAACGCCAACCGGAAAAAACGCGAACGGTAAAAACGCGAACGGAAAAAACGCCAAACGGAAAAAACGCGAACGGTAAAAACGCCAACATGATTCATTTAACATATGAACTATAGGCGTAGCGTCGGTTGGGGGGGGCAAAGGGGGTCACGTGTCCCCCTGTGTCCCCCCGAACAATTTCGTCAATTTCTTAAAAAATAAACATGTTTGAAATTTTAAAGAAACTTTTCTTTTCTGCTCTAAAATTTCGATATGACCCCCTCAAATGTTTCCTGTGCACCCCCAAAATTTCAGTAGGTCTGGAGCAGTGATGAGCCTTCCTTAGGAAGCTATTGTTAATAGGTTTTCCTAAGAGTACAATACATTCGAACCATAGGCGTAGGGTGGAAGAGGGGGGGGGCACAGGGGGGCTGTGTCCCCCTTTCCTCCCACTTCGTCAAAAAATTTTAAACGGACATTTGTTTTAAAATTTAAAAGAAATTTCCTTTTCTGCTCTTAAATTCGACATGTGACCCCCTCAAATCTTCATGTGACCCTCCAAATTTTCAGTTGGTCTGGGAGCGGGGATAATCCTTGTCTAAAAAAGCTATTGTTATCAAGTTTTCTAAGCATATTGTACATATGAACTATCGCAATCGGGAGAGGGGGTTACAGGGGGGGGGGTGTCCCCTCTGTCCCCAAATCTTTTTATTTTAAACATTTGTGAAGGGTCGTTTTAACCGTTCCACTTAAAAATGCAAAAA
Organism: Cheiracanthium punctorium; assembly: GCA_038373885.1. Classification (NCBI taxonomy): domain Eukaryota; kingdom Metazoa; phylum Arthropoda; class Arachnida; order Araneae; family Cheiracanthiidae; genus Cheiracanthium; species Cheiracanthium punctorium. The sequence continues at coordinate 15,983 of JAWZYV010019424.1, forward strand.
GAAACTCCAGCCTGCGACTTGAGAGAATATTTGTTTTTCTTAAAAAAAAAAAAAAAAAAAAAAAAAAAACTACTTTTCACTTTCAGACTAGCTTAATTTAAACAAGGTTATTTTTTAAGCGATTCGTTTAAACAATTTTTCTCATTCCCAATAGGTTGTGGTTTTAAATTCTTTCTAAATACTAGAATATTTATTTATTTATTTTTATTTTTAATGCAATGCAAAGTATTTTATGCAAAAATGTTTTATTCGTTGAGCGAAAGTGAATAGTATTTTCCCTTTTCTTAATAATACTCTCACAGTTTTACATCAAGTTATATTAATTGTAATAATAGATTTATTGCATCTTTTTTTTTTCTTGCTGTATTTTATTCATATATGAATAGTTCAACATTTGATAAGTTATCCTTTTAAATATTTATACTTTATCAGTCTTGCGTATTTCAGCAAGTTTTTTTTCAGTTTATCTTAAAAGTTTAATAAGCTGTAAGTTTTATAGAGAAGAGAGCTTTATAAGATATAAATTTATCTAATAAAAAATTTTTAAAAAATTTAATCAAGTACCTTTCACATTGTAGAATAAATAATTTTTTCTAATTTCATCACAATTAGTAAAAGACTAATGTATAGGTATAGGGTTCTGGCTTACCGCGCGTTTACTTTCTCCATCTGTAATGTGAATTCGGGTTAGGACCCTTCAAAAAGTCCGCCACCCAAGGCATGTCTAAATTAAGCAGTCAATCCTTGTGTAGAAGGGGCCCTGGTAGCCCAGCGGTTAAGGCGTTGGACTCGTAACCGGAAGGTTGTGGGTTCGATACCGGCGTACCACTAAAGACCACCGTGAAAATGCGGCGTACGTGCACGTTAAATCCGAGGTTCCGAAAGTCCTCTCGGCGGTCGCTAGCAGTTTCCGAGGGGTGCCAATATTCAGAAGTCCCCCACCTTCTGATGAGGTTCCAAATTCTGGCGGGAAATTACGGGAAGGACGTATATGCAGCTCTAAGCGACACATTCAGTGACGCGAGCTGACCTCTCCTGGCAAATAATCCTTGTGTAGATCTGCCACAAAACATAAATAACTTTCATGATAATTTACAGTGAAAGTAAAAAGTTTAATATATTTAATATTAAATAAAAATCATAATCACTTCCAAACACTGTTATCGAGGTTGTCTTAAAAACCCTGACCTATAGAGTTTCCTTCTTTAAATGTTGATCATAGACATATAGAATAAATTACATAGTTATTTTATGGTATCAAATAAAATTTTCTGAATATTAAATGTAAATAAATAGAAACATGTATTTTTTATACAGCCCTCTTTCTTCTAAGAAGGCTTACAGATATGTTTAATCAAAGTTGGTGAGGGGGCAATAAGCTTTGCTACACTGCTGGCCACCCAAATTGCAACACCAAGAAAAACAAGAGATATCACAACAAAATTTATTGTGTAGATAACATGTTGACCAAGTAACAAATGATTAAATTTACAGCATTCTATGAAGCGTGGTTCCTGCCAAAATCAGTACCCAGAGTAGCCGCCGTTGTTGGAGATCACAGCTGCCACACGCCTCGGCATTGATTCAAAGAGACTTTGAATGTGTTCTTGGGGTACAGCAGACCAAGCAGCTTCCACACGTTGCCAAAGTTGATCTGGTGTGACAGCTGGGGATGAACTCTGGGTCAGTCGTTGAGCAACCATGGACCACATGTTTTCTATCGGCGAAAGATCCGGAGAGCGCGCCGGCCAGGGAAGCAATTCAATCTGGTGATTGACGAAGAACCCTTGGACAATGCGTGCCACGTGTGGCCGTGCATTATCCTGCTGAAATATGGCTGTTGGCAAGCCCTGAAGGTAAGAAAGGACAACTGGCTCCAACACCTCGGAGATGTAGCGCTGGCTGGTTAAAGTACCGGCAATGCGTACTAGAGGAGTGCGAGAGAGATATCCGATACCGCCCCATACCATAATACCCGGTGCAGGACCAGTGTGACGGTGCATAATGCAGCTGTTCAGCATCCTCTCTCCACGGTGTCTCCAGACTCGAATCCGACCGTCGTGGTGTTGCATACAGAAGCGTGACTCGTCAGTAAAGAGAATTTCATTCCATTCTGTCGTCCACATCCTTCTTTCATCGCACCATTGGCGGCGGAGACGTCTGTGGTTCCGCGTCAGAGGTAGACAAAGCAACGGACGTCTTGCGGACAGACCATTCTGCTGTAAACGACGTCGAATGCTACGCGCAGACACTGGATGATGCGTTACAGACTGAATCTGCTGTGATATGGTTCGTGATGTGACTGAGCGGTCCGTCACTGCCATGCGTACAATCTGCCTGTCATCACGTGACGTGGTGCACTGAGGTCGATGCGGTCGATCACGTCTGTCCGTCGTACCCTCCTGCACCCAACGATCACATATCCGCATCACAGTTGTTTGGTTTCGTCCAATACGACGACCGATTTCCCTGAAAGATAACCCACAATCTCGGTATGCCACTATCCTTCCTCTGTCAAACTCGGATACTTGATCAAAAGATGATCGTTGTTTCCTACGAGGCATAATTTATCGTTTTTTTGAAAAAAAAGCAAGAAAAACACAATTGCTGTACTTGAAACCGTCGAAATCTCCAAGCCTTAAATAGCGCTTTGAGGTGGCGCCACAGGCGCGCTTGATGTGCGTCTGCGCTGAAATTCTAATCATTTGCATATCTCACCTCAGCTAATGCATGTTGTAAATTTCATATTATTTGCATGCTTCCTTCAGGGTGTTGCATTTACGATGGCCAGCAGTGTATATCAATAATAGCAAAAATATAATTATTAAAACTATTCTAAGAAAACAAATTAACCATTAATTTTAATCAGTGTTATAAATAGCCAATATTTTATATTTTAAGAAATAAGTTTTAAATCATTTTTAAAAAGTTTCCTGTAAAAAGAGGTTTTTAGCATTTAGAAATGAAAATTTGTTTGAAAAGTTACAATTACACTAACATTTAATTTGAAGAGTTTATTTTAAGTTGTTTTTATTAGTTGTTGACTTATTAATACCATGACTTAATTAAAACAAGCATTTTTAAAATAAGAGTATTCATGCTTAAAATGAATATTTTAAAAAACAAAAATATGTATACATAAATATATACTGATAAATCATTCATTATTCTAATAATTTAAAAGCGAAAAGCTAACAAGATGAATCAGAATGAATTATGATGAATCAAAATAAAATCTTGCACTTATAAAAAGAAAGCCAGTTACATTAGCCATGGTTGGTAAGGAATAAACTGAAGGTAAAAATTTATTACAGAGAACGTGCATGTTAAAACGGTGTGATAGGATATTCTTTTTTAGGGTGGTCTTGGTAGGTGAGAGATGGTACTTAAAATTTTCGCAACTGCTATAATTTGTTGCGGAATGACTAGTTCTGGTCCTTGTCCTAAGAATACAAACAAATTGAACATTCAGTTTGTTAAATTAGTAATTAATTAATTAAACTTGGTGAATTAATAATTCATTAATTAAACTATTTCTCTATTTTATTATGTTCAGGAGAATTTTTAAATCTCGTGCATTTTTAAAGTCTCCCCTTTTAAAGGTGAGAAGGTGTAAAGGCAAACACTCCCCCCCCCTCATTCTTTAAAAAAAAATTGTGATCAATTTCAGTTAATTAAAGGCACATGGCTCTAATCTACTAAATATTTTGATTTTAATTTGTACATGTTTTAATGTCATTTATATAATTCATTACTGTTTAGATCACATAAAACTAGGAAATAAAAATGATTTAAATACTCTAGCGGAGAAAAATCAAATGATTACGAGTTTAAATTTCATTCAAATTTAAATAAATCGTTTGAAATCAATTGAGTTTCTATTTAACGCTAAAAATACCTTTTTAAATAATTTTGTTTTTAAAAAAATCTCAATACAATGATTGTATCTTTCTCAACAGAATAATTGATATAAAAATTAATTTTTTAAACTGTGATAAAATATATTTATTACCGCACACAGTGGCGCACTCAGGATTTTGGCTTAGGGTGGGGACTGGGGTTATAAATACTGCCAAACTCGGTTATAAGTGACCTCGATTATAGCTATAACTCCATTATAACTTCAAAATATTCGTTACCACTTGCCCATAGAACACAAGCCCAATCTTTTCATAGTCTTTTTTTCAACCAATATCTAATCTTTCCAGTTCTAACTTTAAAAGTTGGTAATTTATGCACTAACTGTAAGTATTTATTTAAAAACCAACATTACCCCACTTTTAATTAATCCCCCCCCCCCACAAAAAATTAGAAATAATTTGAAGACAATTTTTTAAGGCAAAATATTATAATTCGTTAGTGACAATTTTCAAAGTTTTTCACATCTAACACTCCAGGTTTAGGGGGGGGGGGCTTTAGCCCCCATAGCCCCCTCCGTGGGTGCGCCCATGACCGCACAGCTTTTAAATGTTTTTCTGGATATAATATTCTTGAATGTAAAATCTGTGCAGTACGAACCTCAACCTAAAAAAAAACCTGTTTGTTCATCTTGCCTTAGGCGTTTTCCGGTACGTTATCTCCCATAGTCCCCGGTCCCCATTGTCCGGGGAATCTCCCCTATTTTTTTCTTGGAAGGGACACGGCTTTCATGACCTTGACAAGTAGCTTGACTAGCTAAAAGCAATTATTTCCTTTTTATTTAATGTTGTAAATTTCCCTGATTAATATGAAGATATATGCTCTCAAAATATAAAAAGTGGCTCCTTTACTTCAAAAACAAAAGAATTTTGAGGCAGTCCAATATTTGATTAAATACCATTATCGTATTTACTACAAAACAAAATAAGTTCATGTCAATATTTAAATAAAAATTATTATTCTGAGGGGGGGGGGTATTTCTTTTTTTTCTGGTTCGCGTTTTTTCCGGTTCGCGTTTTTACCGTTCGCGTTTTTTCCGTTTGGCGTTTTTTCCGTTCGCGTTTTTACCGTTCGCGTTTTTTCCGTTTGGCGTTTTTTCCGTTCGCGTTTTTTCCGTTCGCGTTTTTTCCTACATTCAATTTTCCCAGTGGAAGCTTTAGCGAAAAAGGGAAGAAAAGTTTTTCTTTTCAAGGCGGTGAAGAGGTTAAAACGCTTCTTTGGAATCGAAATATATATTAAAATCGCCACCTATTAAAACTGTTTTACAATCTTTGCGAGGCACATACTAACTATACTTCACCTTTATAAATACTGTTTTGAGCATGCATCATAATCTATGTGTTTAACAATCTGCGTCAGGCATATTCGAACTATAAACAGTTAAAGATTATCGCAAATGTCCACTTACGCGGCCAAGGCCTGAGTTGCTCAACAAGGGGTCTGGTTTACGGAAGCATATGTATCGGCCACCTGGTCAGCCAGACGCGAAGCTCTCAGTTTTTAACTGCAGCAAGCTTGGTACTCATTTTATCGACCGAATCAAGGGATGAAAGGCGTACACAATATGTAGTTTTCTGTGTATACTGATCATATATGTTCACATTTGTACCATGTACGTGTATTTCTACCCTGGACAATAGTACTGTTTATTAATTTGCAGTAGATGCAGATCCCAGGGCACCCCTGCGTGCGTGTATTATTATTATTTTGCTCTGTGAATTTACAAATTCTAAGCGATGATTTGTTTACATTCTTGTTTTCCTTTAATATTGTATTCATTCTTTTTTTAGAATGTAATTGATGCAGAAATTCATATTTTGTTTCATGCTTAATGAGTGCTTGTACACCCTCCAAAAAAAGTATTCGAGCAAGAGAGAAATTTCCTACGTTGGTTTCGTATAGTAAAAATTATTTATCATAGAATATGAATTAGGCTATGTATAAATATGACTTTCCATATTTCTATCAAGTTATGCGTTTTTCAAAAACTCAATTATTATTTGCAAATCTAAAATAGGAAATTTCTCTCTTGCTCGAATACTTTTTTTGGAGGATTACAGTTCTGATGTACACCCTCCAAAAAAGTATTCGAGTAAGAGATAAATTTCCTACGTTAGTTTCGTATATTAAAAATTATTTATCATAGAATAGGAATTAGGGTATGTATAAATATGACTTTCCATATTTCTGCTAAGTTGTGCGTTTTTCAAAAACTAAATATTTATTCTGAAATTTAAAATAGGAATTTTCTTTCTTACTCGAATACTTTTTTTGGAGGGTGTACACCCTCCAAAGTATGAAATAATGTTCTAACAATGCTCGCAGGCAGGCCAAAACAATGTATTCTGTTCTTAAAAGTATTTAAATAATGCAGAGTAATGAGTTCAAAGAAAGTTACTTCTGCAAAGTTAAGTTCTCCAGCAATGTTCCATAAAAAGGCAAAACAATACATTGAATGAATTTTTAATGATTGTAAAATGCAGTCGTGTGCAAAAGCTTATGACCGCACATAGAAAAATCAGATTTAATGGAATTCTGCAGCAAAAACATCTGTTACAAATGAACAAAATAGACTTACAAGGTTATTGAAGTCATTATTTTTGTCGACCTCCTTTATTTTTTATCACTGCTGCAATCCTTTTAGGCATGCTATGAGTAAGAGACTGGTAATATGCTTGAGAAATCTCTGTACACCACACATGCTTTATTGCTTTATCAAGTTCTGTAGCACTGAATGGTAGCTTCTCAGTGACTTTATTTTTCACAATACACCACAGATTCTCTCTATGGGATTCAAATCTGGCTGTTACCTGGCCAATCAAACACTTGGATTTGAGTAGCCGTCAGATAGTCCTTAACAATCCTTGCTCTGTGACACGGAGCCCCATGATGCATGAAAATTGAACATCTGTGAACATCTATGTGAAGCTTCAACTTGTCACATAAAAAATTAAGGCACCGACTGCAGTTCATCGTGGTTTTAGGTGGCAGGAAATACAGAGTAGCAGTACAAGACGCAGACATTGCACGCCATATCATCTGGCTTGGAGGGTGTTTCACTGTTGGAATCTTATATCTGTCATCATATCTTTTTCCTAATAGGCGGCGAATACATTTAGCACGTGCAGAAAATTGTTGCACACTTGACTCATCGGAAAATAACACTGTACTCCACTGTTATTCAGTCCAATTCTGATATTGTCTGGCGAAATTCAGTCGTTTCTTTTCCATACTTTGAGTAAGTAGAGGTTTCCTTGCTGGTTTATAGGATAATAAACATAAATCTTTAGTCAAACGTCTTGAAATAGTACTCGAACTGACGATTGGTACCCTTTGCAGCCAGAGCAGCTCTAATTTTATTGCAGGAGGTTGTTGGAGATCGAGTGACCATCCTTCTTATCACATGATCATCACGTGCACTAGTTTTTCTTGAGCAACAGCTTCTCTTAAGATTCGTATAATTTCCCAAATTTTCGAATTTACTGATATATTGATGCACACCTGTCTTGCTGACATTTAACTTCAAACTTACTTCACGTTCAGAAAAGCCAACTTCATGCAGGACCACTATTTTTGCCCATTTTTTCAACAGTAAGTGAAGGATTTTTACCCATTACAACAATTATACAACAGCACCGTGTACGCAAAATCCAATAACGAACTACTGATAAACGAAAGAGGCACGTTTATTTATAGCAGTAGAAAGCGTCTGATTCAATCAACTCTTGACATGACGCAATCACCAATGAAAATGATGCAATCTGTTAAAATACAGGAAAGCGGCTACTGGTCTTAAACTTTTGCACGTGCCTGATTAAAACATTGTGCTGAAACAGTGCCCCCCAAAACAGTCAAACCGTTGCTGTAACATCTAATTGCTACGTTGCGAAACAGTGTCCCAAACGTTAACACATTGTTTTAATATAGTGTCAAAACAATACCGGGTGATTCAAAATACATGTTAAGGTGATTATTTTTTAAACCGTAAGTGATCAAAGCATACTTCCAATTAGAAAAGTTCGTCAAATTAAGAGTAGCCTTTAGGTATGGCATTTTTTTTTACTTTGGGTTTTATACATATTAAATTGCGAAATTTAATTTTTATATTGTCACTCCTTTCCTATCCTTCATGTTAAGGGGTCAGGTACCTTTGAGCGTTGAAAATCTCCACGAAAATTGACCATAACTTCATTTGCAATAGCTCTACAAGTAACAATTCTGTAAACTTGCAATTTTTACCAGTTATTTAAAAAGTTTTTATGAACCTTTTACAGCTCTTGGAATAGTTCTACTTATTAAATTAAATTTTTTATTATTAAAAGTATTAGAACTCAGTTTTTGCCTCTTTGTAGTCTTGCGCGCAGCATTTCATAAAATATATATATCACAGTAACTTAAAAATTTCAATACATAAAGAAAAGTATCCTTAAATTAAAATGACGAAAAAGAATTTTGTTCTGATGCATGTAACGTTATAATTTTTGCATTTATTTGCATAATTATGCAAATGATAATTATAAAAATTGCAATTATTCTTTTTTTGAAAGGAAAGAAGAGTCCCAGCAAAATTGTTTTTCGTCATTTTAATAATAAGCTATTTTTCTATGTCTATAACAATTTTTAAGATAATGTGATGCATATATTTTATGAAACGCTGCGCGCAAGACTATAAAAAGGCAAAAACTGAGCTCTAATACTTTTAATTATAAAAAATTTAATCTAGTATGTAGAACTATTCCAAGAGCTCTAAAAGGCTAATAAAGGCGTTCTAAATAACTGGTGAAAATTGCAAGTTTTACAAATCATTACTTTTGGAGCTATTACAAATAAAAGACATAGTCTTTTTTCGTCGATACTTTCATTGCTCAAAGGTACCTGACCCCTTAAGAAGAATGTTGCTCTTTGCCTAGGAAAATTAATAACACAAATCCCGTGTCTCTA
>JAWZYV010019425.1:0-24750 GCA_038373885.1 Cheiracanthium punctorium
CACTGTAAAATGAGATGAGATTTTTTTTTAAAGTAATTGTGTATGTGTGTGAATCACAAAAAAATAAATTATTATTCCAAATGTTTTAAATTTCTTTTATGCATTCTATTCATATTCCTTTTATTTGAGATGTTTTTTGCTGTTTCCTAAGAGGAAAAAAATGTTTCTGATTTATATTCTGTTTTCTCCAATAAAATAATTGAAAACTAAAAAATATTACTATATACTGAGTAAGGGTATTTATGTTGCAAATCACTTCACTATTTTATATAAATTACCAGAATTGCATGTATCATTATTTCAAAATTTCTTTTGAAATAATGATACATGCATGTAATGATACATGCTTTTGTATTAGTTTTGTTATGTTATTGCTAAATAAACTTTTTTTTATATATAAAGACTACATTACTTGTGCTTTTGTATGTTCATAAGACACTATGTCAATAATTATGTAATGTTAATTTTGCAATTTTCTTTGAATGTTACTGCTACTGAAAAACAATAGACACACAGTAATAAGGGATTTTTTTTTTTTTTTTTTTTGAGTTCAACATAAGAATATTGTTTTAATACTAAAGAATACTTCAGTATTATAATACTATTACAATTTACTATTGCTTTACTTCATCAGCTAAAGCAAAATTGAAGATCTGGTAATAAAATTTACATTTCAATATGTGTCATCTTCAGTCACTTTTATTTGATTATTATAAAATAAACTAATTTTCATTAACTAAAATTATGTTACATTAAAATGAGCGTTGAAAAATATTCATTGAAGATAATAGATAATCTAATTTATTGATTAATTCATTATCACTATATCCATTATCACTATAATAAACTAACTACATTTTCACCGAACAGATGGCGCCAGCACCGTCCTTAAAGCTCTGTGCGGTTTCCGGTCTCTCGATCTCGCTGAGCATGCGCAGACGCGGTATTCTTCCGGGCGGTTGGGATCGGCGAAAATGCTAGCGCGTAAACCCTGGCGTAAACACGGTGGGGTTGAGGTGTAGCTTGCTGCTGACTCCAAGGTGGGAGAAACCACGGAGTCGAAAAGGGGGTGCAGCTGCCACAGACAGAATGACAGACAGACAAACTTTTTTTTGAGGGTCGCATCGGATTCCCGGGTGCTTGAAACGGATAGAAATCGCAAAATTTTTGAATTCCAAGAAATGTACAGACAAAAGTCTAATTTTATTTATATAGATTATTAGTTCACAACAGCTTTAATCTATTGTTACAATATTTCATAAGCTGTATAATATGCACCACATGTATTTTTCTATAAATAGGTTACACTCATAAAAATGTCAACATAGGGTTACCAGGCGAAATACGCGAAAGATGAGCGATAAAATGACAAGTCAATTAATATAGTTTTAATATGGCAATTATGAAACTAAAAAATTAGGGGGGTTCAGGGGTATCGACCCCTGACGAGGCTCGAACAGCCGAGTTTTTATATTATTTGTAGGATTTGGAAATTTATGAAGTTTAAGAAACACATTTGAACTTTTCTTTCTAAAGCTTTTTAATTTGGCGTAAAATCAACATAATTTCCATACCATTTCATGTTTTTCAAATGCATGTTTATCTGAAAATAGAATTTCAGCTTTATTTCAAAAGCATAAATCATTTTGTGCGGGCGATAAAACGGTTTTTAATTAATAATTAGAAAAGTATTTAAAATTTCAACATTCTGAGCCTCAGGTGCACAGTCACGGGCTTCTATGCTCAAATTTTCAAAGCTCTGCTTTCTGTAGATTTCTCTGGAGAACATTCATTTTTACTTTCCGAACATGTACCATGTAAGGAAAGTATTGTAATCATGAAAAAATTCGAATTCGACATTTTGGTCTATTTACACGTTTTGAGGCCTTCTGAATTCATTTACGCTATTTTTACGAGATGTATGTATGTATGTGTGTATGTGTGTGTGTGTGTGTGTGTGTGTGTGTGAGTGAACACGATAGCTCCTGAACGGGGCATTCGATTGAGCTCAAATTGGGTATATATGTTATAAACTACTGTCACAAGACCGGTATTGATTTTGGTGTGTATGGGACTTATAGTTTTTCTACAGGGCTACGACAAAGATTTCTTTTACATTATGGCCTATGGGGGAAAATTCTTGAAAGTGCGCTAGCGTTTAAACGGTAGATTCGATTGAGCTCCAATTGGGTATATATGTTATAAACTACCATCGGAAGACCGGTATTGATTTTGATGTGCATAGGACTTATAGTTTTTCTACAGGGCTACGACAAAGATTTCTTTTAGATTATGGCCTATGCGGAGAAATTCTTGAAAGTGCGCTAGCGTTTAAACAGCATTCGATGGAGCTTCAATTTGATATATATGTTTGATTATTCATCGATTAAAATTTATTTAAATGCTTGGTAATGATCTAAATTGCAAGTGTTCGGAAAGTCGAGTGGAGCCACTCCAGATTTTTATTATTATTGATAGATAGATTTGGCATAAAACTGGCATAATTTCCGTGGAATTTAATGTTTTTCAGATGCACGCACGCGCTTCTTTATTGAAGCAATAGCATTCTTGTTAGCTCAAAACATGAATCATTTGATTGATACGGGCGAAACTCGCCAAGCATGGCAACGTAAAAACGGTTTTTAATTAATAATTAAAAAAGTAATTAAAAATCTAAAATTCTAAGTAGCCTATAACCATCTCCAGGGTCCCATCTATATCTAAACCAAAATGCATCCTAATCGATTCAGCGGTTTAGGCGTTTTAGCGTCATAAACAAACAAACAAACAAACAGACAAACTCACTTTCGCATTTATAATATTAGTTAGGATTCATATACTGAATATTGATTATCTGCATCTGGGAGTATGTTTCTCGGGATTCGAAGGAACCAGCGAACAAGATCCACATTTCTAGGGTAAGCAGAGTTGCCCGATCTGCTGACAATTGACTTCGTAAAGACCTTTTTAACTACGACTTTTGGTGAAAATCACTGGGCTTTCCTGTTAACCAAGAACTCATAATTAATGACCATCTCATCATAATAATTTTTAATATACGAAACCAAAGTAGGAAATTTATCTCTTACTCTAATACTTTTATGAGAGGCTGTGCAAGTACTGAAACGTAAAATTTTGGGGTTTTATCGTTTGGTCCCCCCCTATCGGGGAAGATGGCCCTCCCGTCGGGGAAAATCTGGCGCCATCACTGTTTGGTTTGGACCTCCTCCGAAATATTTCGACCCTCCTCGAATTTTTTTCTGGCTAGGGCCCCGATACTGTATTTGTGCATTAATTAATATAAAATGTACTACTGAACGCAAAAATTAGAAATTTTGCACAGCTATGTAAAATTGCTTTCTGCTTCTGTTTTTGGCGAAATTTGGCTCGGTCGCTATTCTTAATTTTTTCGAATATTAATTTATTAATTCATAATTCATATTAATATTTATTAAATAATAATAATAATAATAGTAAATTATGTTTGGCTCATTTAGCTCTAATAGTACGAATTCATCTTCTTAATATATAAATATTACATGAGATATGAGTTAAAGTACGAAAAAATATTTTAACACATAGGGAGAGGGAAATTTTGAAAGCTCATAACTGATATTTTTCGTTCAAATTTATTAAAAATTGGTATCCAGGGTAAACGGAGCAAAATTTTCGAAATATGAATTGAAATCTAGGTATTGATATTGAAAAAAATAAAATTGGCGCTCATTTAACTATTAAGATGGCTCCTCATCAAATTATATTTATACCAAATTAAAGTGTACTTTATTCATAAACGATTGGTATATGTAACTTTCCTGTATGGTTGAATAAAATGCCAATGGGCCTTTTTTTTTATCAGCGTTGTACATTTTATTTAGTTCAGATAAATTTTCATTCTAAGTTTAACATCTCCCTTTCAAAGAAAGAAACAGAATAAATATTTTTTTTTAAATTAAAAAACACGCTTTAGGGATAAATTGAACTAACTAAAAAGGGAAAAGTAATTCTTAATATAGAAATAAATTAATGAACGAAAAGTAGTATTACTGTGAAAAAAATGTGGGGCGCTTTGTGCTATATTTTTTGTATCATTTTTGTACTAATCGTACCGATCGAATATTCTCAAGAACTGATATATGGAGCACCCCACGCTTTTTCACAATAATACTATTTTTTGTTCATTAACTTATTTCTATATTAATAATTATTTTTCACTTTTTAATTAGTTCAATTTATCACTAAAGCGTGTTTTTTAATTCTTTTAAACTATATTTATATTTCACTTTTTAGTTCGATTTGCTATAAAAGCGTGTTTTTTAGGTTTTTTTTATAGGCATACTTCGAAGTTCTATTTATTTATCAATTGATAAATTATGCTTGAAACAGAAGGTTTCAAGGAGTATTAGTGCAAAATATTTCACTATACTAAATGGCTCTTGTCACGTACACAAAATTACGATGCCCCAGTGTCTTTATCCCTCTGCAGCTCTTTTGTAAATAATATATTTTAAAGCATAGAAACTACATTAAAAGTTTTTAAACCACTTGATATTTGAATTGTAATTTGCAATTGTTACCAAGACTTCAACAACATAATTTTATTTACTTAACAAATTTTATGTTGCACTAAAAACGAATAATATATACAATATTGCGGTAAATTATTTAGATTTTCCATCTGGATTTCAAAATCATAACTACCTAAACATACCATTGAATACAGTTACCAATATCGAGAGAGGTTCGATTCCATTATGCAGACCGAGTGCCGAAATGGTACGCATGCGTAGACCACGCGCTTTCTCCATCTCTCTCGCAAAGGATCTCTAAGAAAATTTCTAATCCTGACGATCCTAATCAGGATAATGGGATAAACTTATCAAATTATTGTATTTCCATCGGTGTTTGATAAGTCTACAAAGTTTAAATTAAATCTGACCGCTCAAAGTGGGTCAAAATCGAGTTCAAAGGAGTCGGTTACAAACAAGCATACAAGTGAAACTACACTCATGTCCATAAATTAAGGATAATTCAGAATCACACAGAAATTGAACTCTAAAATAAAAATTTTCACCTGTGGAATGATCACACACATCTTGAAGAAGAATATGCAAATTACAGGAAACCACCAGATGGCGTAGATGGTACGTCACAATGACGAGAGTGTAAGAGAGGGGTATATAAGGAATGGTGGCAAAGAAGTAAAATTGTTCACAAGCGCTGTGTAAGCCTTTCAGTGAAAAAACCGCATAGTTATGGCACAAAGGAGGCATTTGGATGATGTTTTACGTGGCAGAATTATCGGACGACTGGAATGTGGACGTACCCAGCTGGAAGTATCCGAGGAACTTGGAATCGCCCAGAGTGTCATCTCCAGGCTTTGGCAACGATTCCAAGATGATGGTAATGTGAGTAGACGTTACAGCACAGGTCGCCCCCGAGTTACACCGCCGAATGAGGACCGCTATTTGGCAGTTACTGCCAAAAGAAACAGACGGAGTACAGCATCAGACCTGTCTCGTCAGCTCTCTTCAGCTACCGGTACGAGAGTTTCAAGGCAGACCGTGTACAGACGCTTAGGGCACATTGGTCTATATGCTCGTAGGCCTGTCAGATGTGTTCCAGTTACCGCAACTCACTGTCGCCTGCGATTAACCTGGAGTAGAGAGCATGCATTGTGGACACCGCAACAGTGGTCTTGTGTGATGTTTTCCAGGTTTAGTTTGGAGTCTGATTCTCGCCGGACATTCATCTGGAGAGCGCCAGGTACCCGTTACCACCAAGAGAACACCATTGAAAGACACCGTTACGGTGGTGCAGGATGGCTCGTTTGGGGAGGAATTATTCTTGGTTTCAGAACTGACCTGCATGTTCAGAATGTAACCATGACAGGCCACATCTATCGGGATGTCATTCTGGAACAACATGTACGTTTGTTTCGGGGCGCCATGGGTGCTGAATTTGTGTTTATGGATGACAACGCCCGTCCTCACCGTGCAAACATTGTAGACGAATGCCTTCAATCGGAGGATATCCCCCGTATGCATTGGCCAGAATACTCACCGGACTTGAATCCAATAGAGCATGTGTGGGATATGCTTGGCCGACGAATTGCAGCCCGTCAACCCCCTCCCACCTGTCTACCGGAACTTCGGAGTGCATTGCTTGATGAGTGGTGTAATATTCGCCAAGATCAGATTGATCATTTGATACTCAGCATGCCTAGGCGTTGTCAGGCCTGTATTGCATCGTCCGGGAGACATACTCCGTATTAACCATCCTACTAACCATGTTATACTGTTTTTTGTAAATAGGTTCTTTTTTGAAATTTGGTCAAGGGAGTAAAACTTGCAATTTTTATTAATTATGTCAAACATATAGCATCTTTTTTGCTCTTTACTTTTTGTTTAATAAATAGACTTTACAAATAAGTCAAATTTGTTTTGCTTCTTTCTCTTTCTTTGCCTGAACTTCATTATCCTTAATTTATGGACATGAGTGTAATAAAAGCATGTTGAAAAGGTAACATTTTGCTTTATTATACATTCTGTTAAGATCAAATAGATGTTTTTTGTTACCTCCTCCTCCAAAGAAATTCGGTGTGTTATATTTTTACATTCTGTTTAGTTCAGGATTTATTACTATTTATTTACTTTAACTTCTCCCATAAAATCAGTATAGCATTTTTTTTTACTGTACATTTTGTTTCGGTCAAACAAATTTTATTTTTATTTTATAGCCTTTTCCACTGCCCCCACCCCCCGAAAAAAAAAAAAAAGACAATCAATGCAAGATTTTGTTTTAATGCACAATTTCCTTAAGTTTAGAAAGGTTTAGTTTTAGGGTTTAAGTTTTTTATTTAACCCTTCCCCAAATTTTGCTTTAGTTTACATTTTGTTTACGTGAAGTATTTCATTTTTTTCAACGCAAGCCTCTCCCTCCGACAAAATCAGTGTTTTCTTTTACGTCTTGTTTAGTTCAGGCAAGGTTTTTTTTTATGTTAGCCCTACCTCCAAAATTCACCGTAATATTTTACTTTTATTGTATATTTTGTTTAGTTGAGACAATTTTTTATTTCTTCATTTCTTTCTTTCTTTTTTCTTTTTTTTTTTTTTTTTTTTTTTTTTTTTTCAAATTTAGCTCCTTCCAAAAAAGATTCCTGTGGCATTTGCTTTACTGTACATTTTGGTTGGGTCAAATAAGTTTCAGTTTTTAAATTTAGCTTCTTAAAAAAAAATCTGAGCGAATCATTTTGCTATTTGTACATTTTGTTTAGCGCAATTAGTTTTTTTTTCCTTTTAATTTATCTCATCCCCTAAGAAATAAGTGTAACGCTTTTCTTTAATTTACATTTCGTTTAAGTCAAATGTTTTTTTTTTCCATATAATTTAGATCCCTTTTTTTAATTTAACCACAACCCCTTTGAATAAGAATCGCTAAGGATTTGTTTTATCGCACATTTCTTAACATAAAATATGATATCCCCTAAAAAGAAAGTAATATTTTTCTTTTGCTGTACCTTTTGTATAGTTCAAACGTTGGTGTAGCGTAGGAGGGGCAAAGGGCGCGGGGTGCCCCATGCTGGGCTCATATTTCCAAACCGTACTTAACACCAAACACAGCGGGTAAAACCGCTTGTCATTGGTCGGAACCCTGTCAATCAATGCAAATGCCTGAATGCCATGTCAGAATTCTCCTTTTATACATCTTATACTCTTATAATAATTGATATTTTATACTCTCATAATAATTTCACTTTTTTGTTTTAATTTTCACACTTCCGTTTTAATTTTTACACATCTGTGTTTGTTTATGTCTGCAGATACTTAATACACATTTTACCGACGCAAAATAACATGCTTCACATTCCATGAAAAGGAGTTAACACGGTAATTGACGAATACAATATTCAGCGCATTTGAAACTGAGCTAAAAACTACATATTTAAAAAACGATATAAGTGCCCATTTCCAAGCGAAAAGCAGTACACACATATACTGACAGAATGAGAGGAAAACGATTAGTAAAAAGTCGTAGTGCCATCTACATAAAAGTAATTGAAAAAAAATTAGGAATAAACTCAAAAAATATACCTGTTCTTTTCAGCTGGTAGAAGCTGAAAAATATTGATAGATTGTTATTTTTAAAAGAAAATTAATTTGTCTAATATATCATAAAGTAACTTATGACTATTTTTTATAGTGCGTGAATATAGTTTTCAATTTTTTTCAACTCCTTTTTCTTGTGTTCCATTTATTTTCCTGTTTGTTGATTATTTTATACACAGGTATTTAAATTTTAAAAAAAAATAGAAAGAAAGAAAGAAAAAATAATATTTTTCATTACTCAAAGTTTAAGGTTTTGATATTTATTTTTATAACTGCACTCAGAATATTTTATCTTTCCACACATTCATCATGAGAGAGAGAGAGAGAGAGAGAGAGAGAGAGAGAGAAATAAGGTTTTAAGGTAACTTTCCTATCTTAAAATAAATAAAAATTTCATAAGAGGAATATTTTAATGTCAAGTTAGTTGTAGTATAGTATATTGTGGTCTTGTAATATTTTTTTTTCTCTAGATGCCCAATTATATAGCTTTTAACATGTTATAGGGAACCCGATCGCAAGTTTTTCGCAGTGTTCTAGGGATCTGTATTATAGAGGGGGGGGGCATCTGCTGTATTTTAAATTAAATGTTATATAACCCAATAAATGTGATTATTACTCGTAGCTATAAAACATTTTTCCATATTTGAAATTGATATATCATCTTGAAGAGTTGTTTTACAAAAGCAAGCAATCACAAGTTATAAATTACAACTCTATTAATAATTAATCCAACTAATAGATTGAAATATTTTACATATTGCTTTTATGAATACGTTAATACATAACATTCTGAATTTTCATGCAATTTAAATTTTTTGCATGAGAAAACAGGCATTTTTTTGAGATTGGGGTAAATTAAAAAAAAAAGAAAGGGCAAAGTTTAGCAGATTTTTTTCTACCTGTACTGCCTTTCTACCTAAAAGCAGTGTCTTGTTTGTGGAAGGCTCTCCAACCCTATCCCCACCCAGTTTTGGCAACGCTGTATAATTGGGCATCTAGAGAAAAAAAAATATTCCAAGACCATAAAGTACTTTCTACAACTAACTTTTACCTCATTAAAATATTCCTCTTATGAAATTTTTATTTATTTTAAGATAAGAAAGTTACCTTAACGGTGTAGTTCGAAAAAATCATGTGGTTTTGGTACACAAATACAAATAAACCAATAAAATCTTGCACTTCAAAATTTTCAGAATGTCTCTTTACAAGCTGTACTATACATCGTAATAATCGATAAATCTGTATCAGTTGCGAAACTTTCAGGATGAATTCTTAAAAATCGAAAATTTTACAGGATGTGTGACTCCTCGAAAATTGTTGCTATACAATTCCATGTTGAAGAATTTTTAACGAAAGTTCCATAAAAGGCACCGTTATTTCATTTATTACGATGGGTAGTATACCCCAGAAAGAATAATCTTTGAATTTTTTCGAGCCTCTGGCGTAATTAGTTTATTTTAATTTGTATCCTAGACCGTGAGGGAGATTTTGTTTCTCGAACTACACCCTTAAGACCAGGGCTGGGGAGTAGCGCGCTACAAGTAGCGAAACTACAGTAGTCTCTACTTTTTTTAGTAGTTTGTAGTGTAGCGCGCTACAAAAAAATTAGTAGTTTGTAGCGCGTTTTGGAAGCTACTTTTGGTGCGTCATCATTTCCGGCGAATGATCTCGTGTGCAAATTCTCTTTCTCATGACACCAAGCATAGAACTGGAACTGAAAGAATACCCAATCCCTCCCCCGACCCTCCCAGGGTATCTATGTGTGCCCCGTGCCCCCCGGGATTCTATGGGGGCACACACCACACGCACACGAGCATGTATTATTTCTATGCTCTCACAGAATTCAAAGGAATTGTGTGAGAGGGGATTCTTGAAATCTGTGGGAAGGACTTGCAGGGGGCAATACAGCTTCGTTTTACAACTTCCTGGTTTACACCAGCCCAGAAAATTACTGAGAAAGCAATGAAAAGGAAAAAAAAAAAACTCCAACTATCCCCCTTGAAGCTGAACCTATAATGAATTGTCTACTTTGTTTGGTTTTCTAAATTCGTTTTCAAACGTGAACTGCTCGCCCATTTATTGTTGTCTTTTTTGGGGGGAGTTACGTTGCGTTCAAATTTTCATTTTAACTTGGTTAATGTGACTTCTAAATATATAATTTTGTGAATAGTGTTTAAGTTTCTATATTCTATGTATGTTTAATTTTATGTTTAAATTTTATTTAATGAATACAATTACCAAAATGGGCCTAAATCAAAGAACCGAAGGTATGTTTAACTTATGTGCATATTTTTTTCTCTTTATTAAATGTAATATAAAACCAAAAATAATTGAACAGTATGTAACATATTACAAAAATTAGTTTTATGCGTGATTCCCCCCCCCCTCCATGAATCTCGATGAAAGTGAAAGTTTATTTTTGTAATAGTTGTAGTATTTTACGATCTCAAAGAAAACAGCAACAAATAAGTATACGAGTTTTGTTTTAAAATATAAGTAACCGGATTATCTAAATACAAATTTAATGATTTTTTGAAAATCGCCTTTTCCCAAAGGGGGACAGGGGGCAAAACGGGTATTTCACAAATTTTTAATATTGATTTCATATCTCAAATTAAAAAAACAAGACATTCACAGGATTTTTGTTTGAAAATATAAAAAAACAGGAAAATCGGAAAAAAAATGGGTGATTCTTCGAAATTTACCTTGAGGGGATGGGGTCAAAATGAGTTTTTCACATATCCTTCATACCTTACAGGGAAAAAAAAAAACAGATATTAAGATTTTTTGTTTTAAAATGTAACAAAACGGAAAACCTAAAGAAAAATTTAAGGATTTTTTAAAGATTGCCACCCCAAGGGATGCTGCACTGGGGGAAGGGGGGGGGGCAAAATGTTTTTTACATATATATTTAACATATCCTTTGTATTAAAAAAAGAATCATATGATTTTTTTAAAAAATACAACAAAAAAGAATATCTAAAAAGAAATTTTAGGAAGGGGAGGGGATATAGCAAGTTGGCAAAACAAAGACAAACAAATGAAGTATAAGATTTTAATTTTTATTTTGCTTTAAAATGTAATAAACAAGAACGTCTAAAAAATATTAGGATTTTTTTGCCGCCCTTATGGGGGAGAGGAGGGAGCCAAAACATGTTTTTCAAATATCCTTCATATCTCAAAGGAAAAAAAAAAGCAGATATTCTTTATTTGTTAAAATATTTAGATTAATTAAAATATGTGTAAATTTAAAAAAAAAAGTTTTGCTATGTTACTTTCTTGAAACATTCAACTATCAATATACGTCAAAAAATAGTAAGGCTGTCTCAGCCCCCCCCCCCCCAGAATATACATTTTGTATGGCAAAATTATTACATACGTAGCTCTAAACGACACATTTAGTGACGTAAGCTGTCCTCCCTTCGCAAATAAATAAATCATTAGCTTTTAAAATGAAATGTCGTTAATTTAAATATACAAGTACAACGTTGTGCTCTTAACAAAACATAGGAACTGAATTAATTTGGCAAGCCGTTACGTGATCTTCCTTCTTGACACAATGACACCCTCAATTATTGAATCGTTTCTTTATACAACTAGTCCCACCAGTGGCGTATAAAGACTTCCTTCAAGGGGGAGGGGGGGGGGGTTATAGACATAACTTTGTGTTAAAATGCGTAATATTTAAGCTAAAAAATGAAAATTTATGGGTATTTTGTTAAAAAAATTTGACAAATTGGGTTGAGGGACTGGAAACGATGCAATAACGCCACCGAAAAGGAAAGCCCTCTCAACATCACTTGAATGTTAATGAGGGAGAGCATAGCATTGTTTAGGCAGACAGGCAGTGGCGGATCTAACGCCTGGCGGACCTGGCGGCTGCCAGGGGCCCCGAGCACCTCCAGAGGCCTCGAATACCACCAGAGACACTGACTAAAAATTCTTCAAAAGTAAAATTAAATAATCTAAAAATTGAAGCAATACACCACAAGTGCAAACTTGATAAGAAGGAATCAGTTTTCATATTCTTTGAAAGGGCTATTCCCTGCTGTCCAGGCTCTAGGCCAGGAGTAGGCAAATAGTATGCACCCCCCCCCCAAAAAAAAAAAATGATGGCCCGCCAAGATAGTCAGAAAAATCTCCCATGAAACGAGATTTCTGAGAAAAATAATTATTACCAATACAAAAAAAAATTTAATTCATACTTAGAAAAAACTGTTTTTGTTGAAGTTAAGGATTATCGGTAGAGGTTACAAAACGAAATCAGAAAAAAGGATTTCAGGACTTAAAGAGTTTAAATTCAACTTGCTGTCTATCTCTGCAGATATTGACGCAGTACCTGAGGAGCTTCAGCTTCAATTTATTGACACGCAATCTGATACTATGAGAGAAATGTTTAATGCTGTACCATTAGTTGAAGTTTACAAATCATTTTCTGCTGAAAAAATTTCATGTATGAAGAGATTTTTTCAATAATTTGGG
Organism: Cheiracanthium punctorium; assembly: GCA_038373885.1. NCBI lineage: Eukaryota > Metazoa > Arthropoda > Arachnida > Araneae > Cheiracanthiidae > Cheiracanthium > Cheiracanthium punctorium. Next base: position 12,591 of record JAWZYV010019425.1, read on the forward strand.
TATACAAATGTTTTCTTGCTTGAACATCAACAAGAGTAAATATAGATGCTCTTTGGCAGGCATTAACTAGCAAGCTGCAATGAGAATCTCAACAAGCAATCTCCTTCCTGTTTTTTGAAAAAGTGTAATAGGGTGCACGCGTCTCATTAACGTGAATTTAAAATTGAATTTGCTTGGAGCTATATTAATTGATTTTTATCATGATGCAATTTATACCGCTTCTAATACAAAACTTACTACTGAATGCAATAATTTTAAAAGGTGCGTCCCCCCCCCCCTTTAACTTTAGCGTCTATAAAGTGGCCCCAAGATAAAGCAATTGTCCTCTCCTTTTCTAGGCCATAGAACTGTTCAGTTCAGCCGAAAAGATGGGCTTTTGGTTAGTCTAAAGGGCGGCTCTTACTTCCACGTTTTTTTGTAACAGAACAAGGTAATCAATGTATTGGATGCAGGCGGGAAAATATCTGCCGTTGCTCTCTCCATTGTGTCTGGTGCTGGGTTTGAGGTTTTCACGAGTTAGCTTTTGTCGGTGGATGCTGACTAGTGATTAAAAATCGTAAATTCGCGATAAGCTTCTAGCTTTGTAATTCGAAGAACGTTATGCAGACGCCCATTGCTTTTTTCCTTGTTCTTATGTTTTTCAGTTATACAGTCATTCCAATTCAAAGTGCTAATCACCACTGTACCCAGTTTTTTATATTGTATGTGCTAAGTTTTTTCCCCCTTTTAAGTAGTGTTTTTTTTTAAGCTGTATTGAGAAGGTTTGCTATAGTTCTTTGAGGCAGGAAGAGTAAACCCGTAAAGGAAGAGATAAGATTTTTTTTTTCTTGGTAATTTTACATACTGTCAAATGTTACTTACCAAGGGGTAGACCGCCTCCTCTGTCTCTCCTTGCTATGCCACTGATTGTGACTTATTTTAAACTATACTTATGCGTATTTAAAAATGATTAATATTATAATTGTTTCAAGAAAAGAAATTATAATAAGTTACGAAAACAGTATTTTTTTTTAAATGCAAAACTTTGAGATTGATATTTTAAAAATTATCAAAAATTTTTATTGGCTATAAAAATAAGTAAAAATAAAATTAAATAGCAAGAAATTTTTGCTGTTGATACTTTGAGAGTTCACAACTTGAGAATAATTACATTCTAATTTTATTCCAGAAAAATTTTAATTAAAAAACTTGGTAATGTCAGTACTATTTTAAGAATTTTTTGTTAGGTACGTATTTTTTATTTATATTTTATAGTTATACATTTTTAGAAATAAACAATATTAATAAAAATCAGCTAGTTAATAACAAAAATTACTGTTACCTCAATGATTACCTCTAATTGATTTTTATTGTTAGTCATCGATAATACATAGATCTTCACTGCCAAGAAGGAATAAAATATAACTATTTTAAATGTAATTTAACTCTTGTAATAGCCTATTATTTTAACATTCAATGAAACCCCTTCCCCAGAAAATGAATTATGTACACAGATATTTTTTTTTCATTATGATATCGTAGAAACTCCATTTTCAAATTTGGCATACAAATTGCTTAAAAAAGTTTAGTGGCATGTTTTTTTTTCAAAAAAATTTCAACTGTATTATGATTTTTTAGCTAGCAAAATAATTATTTAAGTGATATGGTCATATTATATACTTTATGAAATACCTCAAAACACTGAACAAAATGACATACATCTCAACTCTCTAGGTCGAAACGGTCTTGAGTTACAGACTTTTAAAGATTACTATATTATGCAAAATTTCCGACTTTTTCAAAATTTCAAGCTTATAACCCAAAATCGTCAAAATTTATAAACATGATGTCTATACCAATGGTAAGTTTTAATCGATTAATAAAACATCATCGTTACTTTTTTAAGTTTTATAAATTATTATTATGTTGCGGTTGCCAGATCCCCCGTATGGGAAGACGATGGGTGGATGGGATGGCTTCTATTTTAATGAGCCCTAGTTAGAGGAAGTCCGACTGCAGGGTCCCCTAATTTTCAACCAATTCCAGATGAGGGACCAACCATCTGGAGGACCAACCATCTAGGACCCCCAGAGGTAGCGTTAAACATGGAGGATATTGGAACCACGACGGATTTTACGTGCACCAACTCCCATTAGCGTACACGGTCTCACAGCAGCCCAGCCGCGAGAAGAGTTCACCCTCCCAAGCACTGGCCAAGACGGGTACAACTACTACTACATCACTTTCCGTGTTCTTACGGGAACGGAGTTTCATGACTAGGGGCATAAATTATTATAGTAGGGCATGTTAGTAGGTAGTAGAAGCATAGTAGTGTTGTAGAAGACGTGCTAGTAGAAGACGTAGTAGTTAAGCAGTAGCAGAAAAGCAAATTATTGAAAGGATCTGACCTATAAGGTCACTTGCAAATTTTATTTAAAAATGTAGAGGTGAATTTGAGAAAGTCGAAGAAGCATCTGAGATGTCAGGGTTATCATTTGATAATGACAGTGAGCAAGCAGGATTCCAGAATCCAAGAAAAGGAATGTGTTTTTCAATGAAAACAAGGACGCTGGTTATGAATTTGAAAAAAAAGAGAATTTTTTTTTTGGTAAATTCATTGATAGTATACCCAATCCGAATATTTCAGATGAATGGAACACATAAAAATAGTTTAGAGCATTTCAATGTACTTTTTTGGTGATAAATTATCAAAAGCGGGAAAGAAAAATTGATAAAAAACAAAAATATTTAAATATTTACAAAAATGACAGCCATCTAAAATTTTGTCAATGAACTGAATCTTTTTTCTATTTTTAACTCTACCCTTATCAAATGCTTCAGGTGAAAGGTCTTTTCGGTTTTAAAACGCGTGAAGAACTATATTTAAGAACTGCAATAGGGAAGAACGATTAAACAATTTGGCTTTATTATACATAGAAAGAATAGGAAAGTTTGGCAGACACAAAAAATATTGATTTTATCACAGAAATTATTGATGAATTTGCAAAAGATAAATCAAGACGCAAGTTCGTATAAAATAGTTTCTTAAGCAGCTGTGTAAAGTTTCTTTTATCAAGTTTTAGTTGAGTTTAATCTTATTCTTAAAGCAATTGAGTGAAATTGTTCAGATCTCCCCCTCACGAAAAAACTAATAGTGCCCTTAGTACACTAAATTATGAAAGTAACTTGGGCTTAGGGGGGCTCGAAAATTTTACCCCCAATAGCCTTGAACCGCCTCTGTTGACAGGGTTTCGATCAATGACAAGCGCGTTTTATCTGCTAGTTTGGTTTCAAGTACGGTTTGGAAATATGCTACCGGGTTCGTGTACACATCGTCGTCATCATCATCAGATGTCTCATCGTTCCGGGCGTCGGATTTATCATTATTTTTATTAAAATCCTGTTAAATGTATTAACAATTGTTTTGATTGAATTACTGTAACACCTCCACACACATATGAATCATTTTTGATTTGCTATCACTTCGCCCTAAAAGGTAATTACGTCAAAATTTTACCTAATCTCCAAAGATTACTTGACCGGATAAAGTGGCACTCGCTACCTAGGTAACCGGCGGAAAACCAGTGCAGTTTGGCGACTTCGTTCTATTCATACCGATTTTCAACAGAATAGGCGGCTCACCGGATAAACCACCGACCGAAATAAGCGGCGACCACTATTTGCATTTCCAGCAGTTAAAGAAAAACAATGCATACTACTAAAAGATAAAAATCTGGAGGGACTCCACTCGATTTTCCGAACACTTACGATTAAGATCATTACCAAGCATTTAAATAAATTTTAATCAATGAATAATTCAAACATATGTACCAAATTGAAGCTCAATCGAATGCGCCGTTTAAACGCTAGGGCACATTCAAGAATTTCTCCCCATATGCCATATTGCAAAAGAAATCTTTGTCGTAGCCCTGTAGAAAAACTATAAGTCCTATACACACAAACAAGTAATCAATACCGGTCTTACGATGGTGATTTATTACTCCAGAATTTCTCAAGAATATTCCATTATGCCATAATATAAAAGAAATTTTTGTCGTAGCCCTGTAGAAGAACTACAAGTCTTATACTTATACACACCAAAATCAATACCGGTCTTAAGATGGGGATTTATAACATATATACCCAATTTGAGCTCAATCGAATGTACCGTTTAAACGCTAGCGCACTTTCAAGAATTTCCCCCCCATAGGCCATAATGTAAAAGAAATCTTTGAAGTAGCCCTGTAGAAAAACTATTAGTCCTATACACACCAAAATCAATACCGGTCTTGCGACCGTGGTTTATAACATATATACCCAATTTGAGCTCAATCGAAGGCCCCGTTTAGGAGTTATCGTGTTCACTCACTTACACACAAACACACATACACACACACACACACATACATACATACATACATACATCTCGTAAAAATAGCATAAATGAATTCAGAAGACCTCAAAACGTGTAAATACACCAAAATCTCGAAGTCGAAATTTTTCATGATTACAATACTTTCCTTACATGGTACATGTTTGGAAAGTAACAAGTAATCTTTCATCATTTCGTCACCAAGATAAGTTTAAGTAAAAGTGTTGTCTTGATTTTTTATTTCAATTCCTTTTTCCAAAGGATAATATTGAAAAATGGAATTGCTTTAGGTCCGAAAGACTTATTTTACTCCCATCTTAACCCATTTGTGCCTGCATATTTTTGCGACTTTCTTCTATTTTTACTGATAACTGAAATAATAGATAAATTTCTGATGTCAACTTCTTGAATAAGAGATGATTTCTTTTAAAATCATTATGCTTAAAATCGAAATATCAACATCCTACTTGGTCATGTTAAAATATTTTGTAGAGTTGAGGCTCAATACTCATGAATAAAGCTTAGGAAAAATAAATAACGTTTTCGACTAACAGCGAAAATGCCGCCCCAAAAAAGGGACACTAGGCATAAATGGGTTAATTACTTAGACTAGTTTGTGAGAAATATTGTTGTGAAAAATTATAAAAATAAATAAAATAATGAGAAAATGAAAAAAAAAAAACGGATTAACTAACCGAACATAAGAAACCAAGGGAGAATCTGGTAGAGATAACGGCAAAAAAAAAAAAATGTCCATAAGCACAGTAAAAATGTGCGAACGGAGTGATATCAGCAGCGCCTTACTTCTCCCGCAAGTCTCTCCGTGTCTTTTCTCAGAGACCGGTTCAGAAGGGCATTTGGCCGATCGCACGAGCGTGCGAGCGACGAATTACTATGCTGTAAGAACCTACGATATGGTGCGTTAGCTATAATAAGCGTATTTAATAATAGTGGGTGGGGGGAAATAAAACTCACGTTTTAAATTCACAAAAATCTAGAAGGGTACTTAACATTTCTTTTTTAATTTAATTTGTTAATATGGTTATTTTTTTGTTCTCTAGAGGTTCATGTGCTCAAATGGAGTAGCCGCTAGAGATGAGTTCGGGTTCATTTTTTGAAGCCCGAGCCCGAGCAATATTGTTAAAGTTGGAGCCCGAGCCCGAAATTTCAGCTAAAGACAAGTAAAATTAACTACTTCATTAAGAGGATACAATAATTTTTGGAGCTTCACACACCTTCTAGTCCCCCGTGCCGCTATTTTTTGAAATAAGTACGTCTATTTATCCCATGAATCACTTTTTAAAATCTGTTTCAAGGAGTATGTTCAACAAAGGAGAAATTTTTCACGAGCCCGAGCCCGCCCGAGCCCGAACGCAATCGTGAATTACAGAGCCCGAGCCCGAGTCGGGCTCGGGCTTTCGGGCTCGGGCTGAGCCCGTCTCATCTCTAGTAGCCGCCACTGTAACGAGTTAACATTTATAAGGAAGGGGTTTGTGTTCTATGAGCAAGCGGTAATGAATATTTTGACGTTATAAGAAAGTTATAACTATAATCGAGGTCTTAACCTGGCACAGAATGTCCTTTTTGGACCTTGTGCCATTAAACCTCAACCAACCAACCAACCAACTGAAGTCACTACAACCGAGTTCAGCAGCATTTGCAACCCCAGTCCCCGAGCCCTAAACCAAAATACTGGGTGTGCCCTTTAAAGGGCACAGAAAGAGATACATCTTGTAAGGTCAGGTGAGGAAAAGATGGTAGGAAACCTAGCATTTTTCTTAAGAGGTCCTAAAATAAAGCTGTTAAATTTATGTTAAGTAAACTGTTGATGTATATTACATATACATTTAACTTATATAGATTGAAAATATTGCATTACTTTTTAATGTTATCAAAATGCTTTTCTACGGTGTCATTTTTTGGTTAGGCACGTATTGATACCCCCATTTTCCCCATGGTGGGAGGGAAATGGGGGTAGTACAAAAATACCTGCATACTTTTAATAACAATCATGTTAATGCATGTTGAGTGAAAGAAAAATCACTCACACATACACAATTCAGTGTATTCATAATATACTTCAAGAAAAAGATGCACAGAAAAGGATTATTTCCCAAAATATTTAGCTAAAGAAATAATGTCCACGATTATCAATTTCTGGTTTTCAATATATTGCAAATGTTACTTGGTTCCACACAGGAGATAGCTGATGGGGTTGCAGCCACTAACGAAATAAAGTAAACATAAGATATGAAAAATATTACATATTTGTGGATAAATTTGAACGTTCCCCTTGAAAATTTTGAGGTTCAGCTACGGAACTAAGCCACATTTAACATGTTCTCTAATGTGTGTTTCTCCAACTGCAAAGTTTCAAATTAGATTTATGAATATACCTTACCTTTCGTTTTTCTAAAATTCATTTTGATATGCGAACACTTCTAGGCAAAGTAAAGGGGTTCCATTATCCTCCTCTCCCCTCCCCCCAAAAAAAGATATTTATATCAATTTCTATAAGGTATGCTGCATACTAAGTTTTTGAGTTGTCAGTTGCTTAACAATTTTAGGCTACGATGTTGGTTCCATGGTTCCACAAAATTAATTTCTGCAATAAATAATTAATTCAGATGTTAATTTCATTAATTATAACTGCTGTTTCAGAAATATTTAACTAAAAGAGAAACAGAAATGCCAGTATCATATGGAACTTTGCTAAGTGTAACCATACCCCCATTTATCTCACCTCAAAAGAAAAAAATTAAAAAATAGAAATTACAATTTTATTCTTTTTTTTAATATAATCCAATTCTTTTGAAGTCTCTATACCAATATGCATCAAAATATAAATGCTTTATCGAATTATAAGAAGTCTAGAAGAAAGTTTTTCAATATCACATGTTAACAGGTAGTATGTTTAGAGTGAAAAAATGTTTTGCACACATTAATATTACTGAAATATCCTAAAACTTCATTATAAGTACTTGTTATGTTGTTAAAATATATCTCCATAGAAAAAAATATTGAAACATCAAAATTTTTTTATTCGAAAAAGGTACTTTTCAAAATACCCCCCACATGACCCTATTTATTGGTGTTCAATAGCCTGAGAAGAGCCCATTCCCCGAGAAGCACCAGCATACGCACCTTTACATGGGCCCTTCGAAATAGGGGCTCTAAAATTGCGATGAGTTTGAACTTTGAGCAACCTTACAGAAAAATAGCATGAACATGAACTGGCGTATATATATGTTTACTATTTTTAAAATGTATAACTATAATCTGTTTTATTCGTGTTTTATACCTCGAATTAAATCAGCAATTAAAGAGTCAGGCGATTTAAATAAATTTTTATTGAGGTATTTAAAAATAACTTAACTATATTATTTGATTTTATTACTATTTATTTTAATTTATTTTTTCCAATAATACATTTTTTTTAAAATGTTGTTTTGATCAATTCTTGGTTAGAGCCGAAAACATTGTATATTAATGGAACACTTAAAACGTCCAAAGCAGGCCCGGACTGGGAGGGAGAGGCCCGCCCGTCTCAAGAGAAGGGGGGGGTGGGTTATTGTGCAACCGAGAAATAATAGGATGTGTTAACTTTCAGGGTATGGGGGAGGTATGGTGTAATTATTAATTAATTATGTTTGAGAATTAATGCATTAATAAAATATTGATCTATTAATTAATATGCGTCATTCATATTAATTAATTCCTTGGTCATTCGGGAACCCTCACTCAAAAAACTTTGAGAACTACATTTAAAATGAAGTGTTTTGAAGCCTTCTGAGGCGCAATTGCAGCTGCAAAAAATTTTGTATGTGTCAAACTTCATTCAAGTGCTATCAGTATAGCACTTTTCTTTCTTTCTTTTTTCTGCTTGGGGGCCCGTCCTCAGCAGGGAGGGCCGGCCGAGGACGGGGGGCCCACCGGTCTGCAGACAGTCAGACACCCTGGCCAGTCCAGGCCTGGTCCAAAGTATTACTAAATTACTCAAACATTTCGCTTAATTAGCTTTCAACTTTGAGGGAGTATCCAAGGTAATGGAAAAGAAGTCGAACACTATAAAATCGTGTCCGATTTCTTTTCTATCACCTTGAATATGCCCAGCCAACTGTGAGAGAAGCTTCTCCAAACTGAAATTAATAAAAAGTTACGATCCACAATGAGTACGCTAAGATTGAACAATCAGGCTATATTGGCTGTCGAGAATGAAATGACTGATGTAATTGATATTGATAGCGGTATTAAAGGTTTTACTATGAGGAAAAGTAGGAAAATAAAAGTTTCTATTAAAGAAGTTTTTGTTTATCTTCTGATATGCGATAATTTTTAGAATTATTTTGCTCGTCAATGATTTATTTAATCTTTTCAGTAAAAGATTAAATAAATTACTGTCAATTTTTATTTGTATTAAATAAATAAATAAATTCTATTCTATCCTTTCTGTGTTTTTCGCACTTCAAAAATGATCGGTCATCTTTGAGATGTTGCTAATACCATGAGGGTCAGGTCACTATAGTGATATTCAATTCTGTAGAGTATTCGGACCCTGGAGATATACACTCGAGATGGATGGATAAAATCTCTTCAAAAATACCGCTCCACTCGAAAACATCATTCGAAATTAGAGCGCTTTATCTCGAGCTCATAACTCACCTGTACTCGATAGAATGAGACTTATCTGTCGTTTCCGCCAGAAAAGACTATCGGTGCCTTTTCGAGCCTTGTTAATACAGCTGTTTGCCAACAACACTTACGATCGTCATTCTCTTCGTGAATGTAGCTGTTATTCCGTCGGGGAAAATTAATTGGCAACGAGTCCATTCTCGATACATGACAGTGCACAAGTAACGGAATACCTCTGACACATACAAGGTACTTTCGTTTGGAATGCGAGGATGTTACCGATGTTTTTCCTCCACGTCGGAATCTCAAGAATTGGATACAGCTCACGTTTCTCATCAAACTAGAAAGTGCGTAATATAGAAACCGTTTCACATGTAAGTAAAGCTCTAACTCAACAGTGGCGAATACAAAGGGAGAGGGGATGATGGGGCGATCACACTTCCCTTACACCCACTACTGAGCCTATGCTTAACCTGTTAGAATGGTTTTTTGAATGCTCTGCCGGGGCCTGGCGACTGCTCAAGCGATTCTAATGATGAGAGGTATTCATCATTGATAAAATGTTTTATCCTACTTATCGCCTCTCCCTTGAAATGTTTAAGTATTCGTCACTGGTATTCAATGAGATGCACATTCTTAAATGGACAGCCTGATGAAACACAAAAATGTTTGAGAATTCTTTGTATTTTACAATATTTTTGAAAACTACTTTCCTATTTTTTTTTTTTCCACCCGAACAATCAGTTTTCCATAATCTATATTCCTTTATACAGACATTAAAATGCACGAATGAGTAAACACTTGTGTATTCTTTAACAAAACGTAAAATTTCAATTAGTTTGTAATAATTTTCTCTCAAAGTTCTTCTATCTTAAAGATTTTAAACAAAGTTCAAACAGTGGCGGCTCGTAGATTCAGTTAGTGGAGATACTGCGTAACGAAAATTGGCTCATTGTTTTAACGTTCCGTAAAAATAAATAATATGTAAATATAAGGTATAAAATTCTGCACTAAAGAATAATAAATAACTAAATTATATATTTCTTACATCAATTGCTATATGCTTTTAAGTTTCAATTTACGTGCTGAAAACAGTCCTGCGACAAGAGATAACGTCACCCGGGAAAACCTTAATTTCGTTCTCCCTTATTTGGAACTGGAACCATAATTGAGATTTTTGCTCCCTCTCAGCACGACGACGGGAGCATGCAATCATTTGCCCATTTTCTCTTTAGTTCAGGTCCTGTCTGCGAACACCCAGGAAAGAAAAAAAAACAGAGCGTCAATATCATAAGTAATGTAAAAAAGTAGTCAGTATTGTAAAAAAGAATTGCGGGGGGGGAGGGGGTTATCGCCAGGACTAAGGCGTGAAACTGTTTAACCCTTTGAGGCGCAACCCTTTCCCAATGCTGAGAAAAGGGCAGCCGTTGCCATCGCTCGACTTAACTACCAGCAAGATGGCGGACGATCGAAATTTTCATCGCGTGCCACAGATCTAGAGACCCTTTTTTTGATGACAGCTGGCTGTCCTAGCATTGGGCAATCTGTCCGTCTGTTCTCGCGTTCTTCCATTTTTCAGCAGATGTCAGTGCTGTTAAAAATAATCGTGACAATTTTTTGACGGGAAAGGACGTGCTAAAAAGTAAAGGATTCTCGTGGAGCTATGTCACCCGCAACTATTTTTATAGAAATCCAATCTATTTTTCGTGATTGGCAACAGTCAAAACGTCAGAGTTTGATGTCCTCACGGCAAGGACACCGCGCGTTAAAGGGTTAAAACAGTAACTGAATTGCTTGTATCTGCTACATTATTAAAGCCCCCGTAAACCAGATCCGATGGGGGGTGAAACTGAGCACAGTAAATAAACACAGTGCCGCTCTTATGCGGGAGCGTATAGTCGAGGGCTTCGCGCAAGTACTGAGTAATCAAACGCAATACAGTGGAACCCTGATCTATCGTTCCCGCATCCATCGTTTTCCCGTATTGATCGTTTTATTTCTATGGTCCCTGCACAAACTGTATTCAAATAATGTTAACAAAACCCGCATGTATCGTTCTTCAAAAATTCGCTTTCCCGCGTTCATCGTTGTAAAATGTTTCTTCTGACAGAAATGAAATTGAAGATGAAATGGATCAATATGGCTTACAAATCTAGTTACTTCCTGGTATGATATCTTGGGTTGATGATGGTATAGGTGAAGAGTTATTACATCTAGCAGGGATGAGTATGGTGTGAAATGTAGTGATTATATTTCTAGTGATTTAGAAGTAGCAACGTGCGATATTCTAAGAATGGAAGAAATGTGACTCAAGAAATGAAAATAATCGCGAAGAGGTTGAGAATAATATTCATGCCTATGAGAATGAGCCAACACTAGTTAGTGCCTAGTTTATCCTACGCAATAACGGTATTTGAAATTGTATGATTTTTATATACAAAGATGAATACACATAAAAATACAAAAAAAAAATTGTAAATCTTGAAAATTTTGTTTAATTAAAGGATTAATGGAAAACCCAGTGTAAAATTACTGATTTTTTAAAAATAAGTATCACTTAATTTCTACACAACTTCAATTTGTTTCTTTTACAGTTTGGTAACAAATTTAGTATTTTTGGTATACTGTATACATTGTGTGTATTCATAAATACTGTTTTCTTCATATTTTGACTTTAACCCGCATTCGTCGTTTTCCCGCATGCATCGTTTTTTACTACGCACCCCTTGAAAAACGTTAGATCGAGGTTCTACTGTAGTGCCAGGAGCTGTATCGGCGGCAGTGAAGGCAAAAAAATCAGTTTTTTTTTTTTAGGATTCTGTTAATTAAAACTAATATAACAATAATAATAACAACCAAGGAAAACGCATTTTAAAATTCGTTTGAAAGTCTCTTGAAGTAGTGCCGGCTCCAGCGATTTTGCCGCCCCGGACAAAAATGAAAAATGCCGCCCCCTCCCTTCCCTGAAAAGTAAAAATTAATGTTGAAGGAAATAAATAAATTGTAGAGTGATACATTCATATATTAAACTTAAACAGCTCTTTTAAACAAACAGAAAAATAACAAAATAAAATAAATAAAAGCGTAAGAAAAAACATATTTATTAAAAACTGATCAACCTAATTTCTATCAAGATTGTGTGCCTCTATTGAAGATTGTGTTGCTCAGGCCCGTGCT
>JAWZYV010019426.1:0-16852 GCA_038373885.1 Cheiracanthium punctorium
CTGGTCGGAGGTAACTCTACTATGGGTTCTAAGAGGTAATTCACGTTACATCTGAAGAAAACCGACCAAAACTCCCGACCGTTAGATCGATAGCTGTGCGATGAGACCCGAACCCGTGACCTTCACACTTCGGCCATCTACCATCCCTTCGGCAATGGTCGGGCCGGAATCCTATAGGAGTGTAGGGACGCAAATGTCATTTTCATGCACCTGTATATCACTATGTTGTTGAAATAGTTATAATAATTAAATTGTGTTGAAATAATGGCAACGTTCGGAACAGTTTGAAAAAGACAAAGTCTCTTACTAAAAGCTTTTTACTAAAATTTACAGTTTAAAATTCCTTCTTTATTTTAATGATGCAATAATCGAAGTGCAAACCCATAGTTATGAAGCATAGTAAAGGAATTTGCCTGACGTTTCATCCTGTTTTTAAAAGCGAGTATCAATAGGTGCATGAAGACGATGTTTGCGACCCTATATTTTTTTGTGATTCAAAGTCACCAAAGTGTATTCTACTCTCATATAAGTTTTGAACCCTGGTGCTCAAATACCCTGTCTTTCATGTACAAAAGGACCAACTGCAATTGATTTTAATAAAAGAATCAAACTGTCAACTGCAAAAAATAAAATTTAACCACTCTTAAATCAAAATTACTTAATTTTTATAATATTTGCTTCTATATTATCTTGCTTCATCAATAATTAAATATATAATTTAATGCATAATGGGTTTAGAAAAAGATGAAGCTAAAAAGGAGGAATGTGAAATGGAAATCCTATTTTCATTTTTAGTGGACACACGATATTGGAAAATTTCACCATACACTGAAAAAAATGTTTTGTTGAATCAACAAAAATTTTATTAAATCAACAAAACTTTCCATTGAAATAGCGCCAAACAAATTTTTGTTGAATTAACAAAATTTCTTTTAAAATTATTTGATTATTTCAACAAAACATTTTGTCAATTTAACCAAAAAATTTGGTTAAAATAAATAAATATTTTGTTAATTCAACCAAACTGTTCGTTTAAATGGTTTATTTTTTTTAAATCAACCAAATTATTTGTCTGAATCAACAAAATTTCTTTGTTAATTTGTGTGTTCATGAATCATTTAACAAAATTATTTTGGTGAATTTGTTATGTTACTTTTTTTAACTCACTAAACAGTTGGTTGAAAATTTCAGAGGTAAGGCTAATTATTTTATTTATTCACCAAAATTTTCATTTTTATTTCAGTCTTTTTATATATCTACAATTTTAATATGAAGAAATTCAAGTCACTTTCTTTTTTGTTGCTGTTCATATGACAGACAGTCAGAATCACTCTTCGGTTCATGGTAATATAAATATGTATCTTTAATACTAAGTAATACAAAAGACTGCAGTTTAATTAAAAAAAAAGTGTTAAAGAAAGCTTGCTTCTTAGTGTTAATTTTCGATGGAGTTGTCTCGTTTTCATCGCATTTGCGGAGATACATCAAATCAAATTTATAACTTCCGCGTGCAGTTTCAGATATAGATTTAATGCTACAAGTAAAAGTTGACTATCGTAATCTTTAAAACCAAATATTGCGGCTGTGGTCTTTTTCTCCTTCTATCTGCTATCCTATCTCCTTCTATCCTTCAAGACCTTCTATCTGCTTTCTCAATCTCGAAAAATGTGTGTTTGATTAATACATTCCTAACGTCTAAGGCTAATTAATTTACAGTTTGACCAACTTTTTTTCCCGTTTAGCATTTCAAATCCTAAACAGTCATTAGTAAGGTTTAAATAAAAATACGGTGATATTTTATCAAGCCACGTACGTTGAAATAGTTGTTTTAACAAATTTGATGCTAACGGTAACTCTGCTATTCTGCTAACGGCCAAAACATGACTTGCTTTAAACTAATCTTTATAAAAACACTAAAATAAAAATGCACATTTTAATGAATGTATAAAGTAATTAGATTTACCTTTCAAACTTTCAATTAACTCAAAAAAATATCCAAGGAATATAGTTATGCATTTCTTATCACAACCACCTATTCTTAAAAAAACCAGTCGCGCGGTTGACTAAAAATTATTCCCTGGCGGCTTGCTTTTTTCTTTCATTAATGTAATTCAATATATATGTGACTCAAATAATTAATAAAAAAAAAATTTTGCTGGCTCCTAAAATGTTACAACTTTTTCGACCTCTGGACAACGTAAATATTCCAATATCCATGAACGTTCTGCTGCAAGCATGGACGTTTCTGCTCCTCGACTAGCCTACACGTTCTCTTCTCCTCTCCTAGCTAGAGGTCTGCGCCGCATGGAAATTTGCGGAGCCGGGCGTAACGACCTCAAAAACACGGCGGCGGTGGCGCGCCGCCTCGTGGGAAAATTTTGAAAAAGAGCATAATGAAAGTGGGTGTATGCGTACAAACAAACACACACACACACATCCTACTATATAGTTACGCTTATCCCTGACTCACTGATTCACTTACTCTCTAACAATTCCAGACAACCACTCGAAGATAAAACTTTTACCACCATAATTACTCTTAGAAGATTAATAAAAAGTTCAAAAAGATTAAAAAGCACAAAAAGCGCAACATCTACACCGTTTGTACGATCCCCTTGAAGTGTTTCATAATTATGTATAAAAATATAGATAGCAATCAGCTATCTATATTTTTATTATACTTTACTATACTTTAAAAATCTGAAAATCCATCCGTTCCCACATTTTAAAGCGATTTTTTGCTTTTTCCAGCTCCATTTTATTTCCGAGATTTAAAAAAGTGAATCATTTGCTTGACAAAATTAGCTGTTTCAAGTGACAATAACGTCATACTGAAATCCCGGTTATCAGGCTTTGAAGGTAAAATTGCGATTCCAATTCCTTTAAAATTATTTTTCCAGATAACATAGTTTAACTTTTTTTCATTAAAATGATCGTTTGCTTGAAGCATTGATATAAGAGGGGTTGTTTATAAAATGAAATCAGTCGAATACGGAAAGTCTCCGCCCGTTTCCATAAGAGCATGAACTTCGATTTCGGGATATAATAAAAATTGAATATGAAATTATTTATTTTATGTAGACGAAAATTAAAAATATTGAGTGTAGACATATTTTCGTCAAATGTTTTTTCGAGCGCCTCCACAATGGGCTTTGACTTCTAGTACATATATATATATATATAACAGGGGTCGCGCTGTCGATCGCCAACGTCGCAAATTGCGATAATAAAATTAGTTTGGCGAAAGAAAATATGATTTGGCGAAAATATTGGCAATTGCATTTCTTAATGATGTCCGGCAAAATCTAATTTGGCGAAACTTTAAAAAAAGCCAGCGCGACCCCTGATATATAAATATATATATATATATATATATATATATACAGAGCTACCAAGTCTCCGGCTTTTTCCGGGAGATTTCCCACCACAATTTTAGACAGTTCTATTTTGGATTAAATGCTTGGACTTATTTTAACGATAAATTTGTAAGTAAAAATTAGTGGTGGGAAATCTCCCGAAAAAAGCTGGAGACTTGGCAGCTCTGTATATATAATATATTAGAATAATATAGAATAGCTAACTTACGTAATGTGGAATCCCAAGATAATCCATTGAGAAAGTGAAAAAAATAAAAATAAAAAAAGCAGATAGCACATGTTGCCAATTAACGAGCTTATACCAAAAAAGTGTATAAATATAGCCTTCAAAGCTAATGAAAGAGTGAAAAATTTGGATACAATGCGCCAAATGAGACCAGGTGGGCTTTAAGTCTAACCACATGTATCCACATGATTCGGATATGGAATGGAAAATTGAAATGGTGTGCTCTATCGTCAGGCGCCACCGCACTCACATTTCAATTTAATCGAAAAAACAATAATAGCTAGGTTTCTGCAAGTTACCTGACCAAAATTAGGGTCATTTTTTAACCTGGGGGCGCGACCATAGCTATTAGAAATAAACAACGAGGTAGTGAACCAGACAAGAAGATCGAAGCTCAGTTATGGAGGCAGTACTAGTGCATGTTGCCATCAGAGAAAACTAAATGCCATCATTAGACAAGTAATGACAGGGAGTGGGGGACAAATAATCTGGAAGTATGGAAAGAAAAATAAAAATAAAATAATAATAATTAAATAAAATAATTAAATGAATAAATAATAAAATAAATATAACACTAGTGTAGCTAACTTATGTTTAACGTAGTACAAGCTGCAGTAGCTACGAAGTACTTAGGAGATAATATTTCTAAATACAGAAGTGTGCATACATGAAGTAAAATGAGTGAAAGCATTAACCTGAAAATTAAAGTCATTTCTTTTATTAAATGTATTAAAAGATAGACTCTTATCATCATTAATTCTAATTTGTAAGTCTAAAAAATTTATTATTCTATTATCATTAGGATTTTTTATTAATTCTAGGGCTGAATGGTAAGCTATTGGTAGGTGGTCAGTATCAAAAAAAGTATTGTCAGTAGCTATTGTTATTATGTCATCTATGTACCTATATATTATAAGAGAAGGATTATTGTAATTTTTTTTCATAATTATATAAATATAGGTCTGCTAGGTAACTAGAATTAGAACCACCTTGTGGTATTCCTATAACTTGCTTATATAATTTATTATTATGTAGAATATAATTATTATAGACTATGAACTTTAAAAGATTATTGAAATACATAGTATCTATGTAAGAAGGCAGGGTTATATTATTATTACTAAGTATAAATAGATTCAATATTACATTGTATAAGTCGTCTAGTGGTATACTATTGAATAAGTCTTTAAAATCATAAGTTGATATGTTAATAACATCGTGTAGATCATTAATCTTATTTTTTAGTTCATAGCTATTACCTATAGATATAGAAGAAGTGTTAGATTTTATGTACAGATCATGCATAGAAGTAAGTATTTTTAGTAATATTTTACTTGCTACATTATTATAAGTGTTACATCCTATAATAACAGTTCTGAATTTTAGTGGTGTTTAATGAAACTTTGGTATTAGCACTAAGTAAGGATATTTTAGATTGTCATGCTTGATTTTAAGTAACTTGTGGAAAGCTAAGATCTTTTTGTTCATTGTTATCTCAGAGATAAATGTTAGACTGAAATTAGGATTATTGTTATTGGATGAAGCTAAGAAATTATGATATAACTGCTTACATATTATAGCATAGTTATTACTAGACTTATCAACATAAGTTATGATAAAGTTATTCTGTAACTCTGTTATTGGATTACTTAGTTTTATATTTTTTATTATATCTATATTTACAAAGTAGTTGTTTTTTTAGGTCAGCAAGAATATTAAAATTCCATTCATTAAAGAAGGCAGAAGGTATACTGTTTTTAATTATATGTATAAACTGACGTTAAAATGAAAAAATTTTAAAAACTTTGAAAACTAGTCTTGAGTATGTTGTGTTGTTGTTGTGGGATTATTTTCAATTAGCTACACGTGGACTCTAGCCGAGGGGTGGGGTGCCCTCTGTGGGGTCTTTCTAAGGGGTCCTAACCCGTATGTACGCTAAGTTTGGTGGAAACCACGGAAAACGCTGAACAGCGGACGTGCTCCGGCGGACGCTACCTGGTTTTGAACCAGGCGTCTTCCGTCTACTGTTCAGAGCGCTATCCGCTCGGCCACTGGTGGAGCTCCTGAGTATGAGCTTTCCTTTGTGGTGCACTTTTAAAATATTTCTACTGCAAAACCGAAGCAATAGATTTTCTTAAAATCGGATAGGTTTATGTTGCTTATATGGCACATTTACGGTACGTTTAGTTTTCAGTATACCATTGATACATTATTTGCTTTTTTTGTTTTTTCTCTCCACAACCTTCTCATGAACCATTACAAACATACTAAGTTCTTTTGAGGTATAATGCAATGTTTAAACAGTTTTTAAAGCAGTCAAATTACGCCATTGACTCAAAAAATTTAAATTGTATCTTTACAAGCTACTAGCGTTAATCTTTTACAGACCGAATTCAGATCCAGGCATATGTTAAATTAATTTTTTACATATTTTGTTTTCTAATCCGTTAATGAAAGGATATTAGTCATTTAAACGGGGGTGGGGGAAAATGTATACAGTTTTCACTGTGTTCGGAATTAGGAACATCGGTCATTTCTGACTAATCACTTCTGACAAACTGTTACATTGGTTCCAAAAACGGAATATAGTGATGGGTAGTTTAAATGATAAGTGAAATACTAAGAGAATTAATGAAAGATTTATTTTTAAATTTAAATAAAGATATGAGAATTAAGTTTGAAGGGGGAAGTTTTGAAGCCGATTTCACGTCACAGTGTACAATCGACGTTCTTCGTCGGCGCGGCGCAGACCTCTATTCCTAGCCTTCACTGTACTGCATTCCTGCCCATATCCTTGACGCATGCGTAACTTGAATGTCCAACGATTTCAAATGCTATTGGTTCTTCGGGCTCTTCGAGTTTGACAAAAAAAAATTTTATTAGCAAAGAGTCATTGTTAAATGAATTTGGTTGAATCAATCCAATGAAACTACTAAACCGTTTAGCCAAAGAAGTTTTGTTAAATTCAACAAAACAATTTTTAACGTGCCTATTTTTCCATACGGAATTATTGAAGAAAAAATCCTTTTTTTTACATGAAACGAATCTTATGTGTGATTTTCTGTATCAAAACCTCCAATTACTTTTAAAAAATGACAACTTTTTCTTTTTCAAAATGTAGATTTCTCTACTCCAGTGGCGGCTAGAAACTTCCAAGAAACATTGCCAATCCTCCAATCTTACTAATTTATGGTTTTCCAGAACTGTACATCATATCATCCATGTATTACTAGCCAAGAATGATTTGAAGAAAGATAATTTTGTTGATGAAAATCTCCAAGACACACACACACACACAAACAAAAGCGAAAATATGATTAAATAAAAAAAAAGAAAAATACCTCCCAAAATTTTAATTCAATTTAACAATAAATATTTTTGAAAGACTCGGACTCATTAAAATTTTCCTTTTTGTAAGCTTTATTGAACAGAAGTCCTTCAAAAATGTTATATCTGACTAAAATTAAAATTTGAGGTGTGACACAATCAACACAATATAATGTTTCGAGAATAAATTGATTAACATATTATTTAATTACGGTGATTCATTATTTTTCCGAATGGTGGACTCGCATCGTTAGGCATTGCTATGAAACATAAGTGAATACTGTTTTATAAATTATTTCCTTACTTTTCTTCTCAAGTTCATTACATTTTACGTAATTTTTGTATGTATGCCTATTAATACAATACTCCTATTCTTGGTTGAGCATGTTAATAATTGAAACGGTATGATGAATCATTTCAAATTAGGTTTTTTATACATGAGCGAGCAGTAATTATTATCGTCAATAACCGTGTAGATCTTGCTATTTGTTATTATCTTAAATCACACACACACACAAAAGAAATAAATAGCCTTTTTAATCTGAAAGTGTTTCGCTGGAATACTCCATAGCAGACGAAACAATTTTAATTATAGTTTCTTATTTTGACAAACTTAAGCCCTGTTAAAATTTTTTGTTGCTAATTTATAAAGATTAAAATTGACGCCCTTTATTTTAAATTAGAAATTTTGTATATATGCTATTAGAAATATTAATATTTGGCTTTTTAGCGGTCTGGAGTTTTTAATGCACAAAATTTTATAAATTCGTCTAAAAGTTTAAATCCCCCCCTTTTTAAAAAAATTGTGGCATTATGTGCATTAGATTTTTAAATTTTTAACTGGTATTGTGAAGCTTAATGACCGTATTTTAAAGTTATGTTATTTTAACTTCGTTAGTTTTAATTTTTTTCGAAATAATTTTTTGAATTTCTGTACTAATTTATAATTTTATGTCGTTAGTTTCTTTGGCTATAAACCTCAAACTAAAAATGTTCATTCTAGCATTCGATTTCTATTTTCGTGTTTAGGAATATTTGCGCAATTCAATTCTTGATTGATGAAATAATTACTTTTACTATGCAAGATGGTAAAATGTATGTAAAAATCCATAGATTGTTAAATTTATCTTATTTAATGATGAATTCCATTACTTAAGACCGACGTGCGTGTGCTCTAATTTAAAGACAATTACTTGATGAAAGGGCTGAAACCAATACAGAATACAGGTATTTATTAAAAAAAGTAGGTATTCATAGAACGATTTTCAGATTTCTATTATAAATAAAATTACAAAATATAACCACCATTTTTAGTACGTGTTCGTTATTACACTTTACGCATTGAAATGAAATTGAAAAAAAGAATATAGTGCATACTTACTATAATGATTTTTGCTTTCGTTTTAAAAACAGTTCATAATTTCACTGTCGGTTGATAAAACAAATACTTTTTACTATGCAAAGTGAATAGTTATACGTTGTTGCTAGACTTTGTTTTAAGATGAATTGCATTATATGAGACCGGCAGTTGTACGTCTCATTTAAATGATAACGCAATTACGTAACGAAAGACAAAAAAAATTCTTTTTGCACAAAATACAGATAAAAATTAAGCATTCATTCTACATTTTCCCGATATATGTTATATAGATAAAATTACTTATTAGTTAAACAAAGTTAATTTGCCAGTTCATTAAACTCGTTTTGGCTCAGTTCCTTTACCACCAAAGAAAGCAACCGGGCCGAATATGGGCCAACGTTTATAAGTCGAAGAGTGAAAGTATTCCTTCAGTTCTGGAAGGTTTTCGATACGGTCCTGGTATTCTTTCAAATTTGGAAATTCCCTTAAAATTGTAGGAATCAGTAGTCTGTAGAAATCAAATGTATCGTAGGCCATAAAATCAACGTACGTAACATTGTCTCCAGCCAGGAATTTTCTGTCACCCAGGAATGCTGAAAACAGCCTTAGTTGAGCAGGTACATTGCGCACAAATTCAGTTTTAATCTTTTCGTATTCAGGGCTATAACATGTTCTAATCATACTAGTACGGAAGTCAATGATCTGCTGCTCAGCTAATTCAGCCCGCACTTTCTCCTCTTCCGTTCTTCCAATGAGGTCATGCTTTCTTGCCAGGTATCTCAGGATCGCTGTACTCTGTGTCAGTTTAACATCATCATCTATGTAGTACGGAAGGTTCGGGAAGTCTAAATTTAACTGAAACTTATCGTTTTGCCAGGTGTCGTAGTTGAGGTAACGGTGATCTTCGAATTCGATTCCTTTATAGTGTAATAAATACCTGATTGGCTCAGCAAGACCACGGATGTCCCAGTAACCAACTCTAGGAACGGTCATGATTGAAAATGAATATCCTAAATAGCGAGATCGGCAGCAAATGAAGGGAGAGTGCGGAAGATTAACGTGAGAACCAACTATTTGTTTTTACAACCGTATCGCATTGTAATCGGTTATCATTTAGTGACGTAATGCATGTAGCATTATTCTAACTTCCGTGATACTCCCTACTACAATGCGATTAGCGTGCAAGAATAAAGCGATGATAAAAAGAGGTATTATATGTCTATTCATCCGGTTACTTAATAACTATCATGGCCGAAGATAGTCTTCTGACGTTCTTTTTCGTCAAGAAGAATGAATAGCTTTAATAACGGGACGTATTCATTCTTAATGTCATTCTCATCTGTACCACAGAAATGACAGTAAGAATAAATGTTAGGCTTCATTAGAAAAAAACACACACATTTATTAGAGAGAATTTGTGTATGCTCTGTTTCAGGCAATAATGACTAAATAAATATAGAATAAAAATTTTTGAAACGAGAGATCAGTTTTCGATTGCTGTTATACACCAATTTTACATCAAATTAATCTTCAAAAAAGGCTTAGCTGCTCTATAAGTGTAACCCTATTAAAAATTAAATTTGAAAATATAACAGAATATCAAAGGTGAAGTAGTTAAAATTTTTTGTAAATTTAAAGTAAAACGGTTGATTATGTTTTGAAAGTTTATTCTGAGGTAATCCCCCCCACACACACACACTTTGTGCATATTTTACAAAAATGACATCATATTTTTGTTTATTCCTATTATGCTACAAATATTTTTAAGCTAAAATAATATAGTCAGCCGTTGTGCTGAAAAGTACCGCTAAAAATATACTGAAATTAGTACTTAAAAATGGTCAAATAGAATAATTATAAAAATTAATACAGTGGTACTTTGAGATGCGAGTGTTCTAACATACGATTTTTTTGAGAAACGAGCCATCATTAGGTCAATTTTTTTATTTGAGATACGAATCGGAATTCGGCATACGAGTAATCTTCGGTGACGTTACAAAATGGAAAACACACCATTCAAACAAATATCGTGCCGGAGAACGTCTAAAAGAAATAAGACTAGAATCTTCATAAATGGGAAGCATATCAAGCAAGAAGAAAATTAAGTAAAATATGAAATTAAATTGCTAAACAAAAGTAAGGAAAAACCTTATAGCGTAAGCTAATAAGTTCTGCCAGCGTAGGCGTGCTCGGATTTTTTGTTTTACAGTTTGATGTATACATACAATGTTATATAACAAATTTGATTTATTTGAACCTGGAACAGGTTAATAGCATTTAAATTATTTCCACTTGGGAAATTGATGCAAGATGCGAACATAAACGCTGAGTTCCCAGAATAATCGTAGGAGGAGACTGTGGCTTTAGTCATTTACTTGAATGTCAGATATTACTATTTATCTGGTATGCACACACACACATACCTGTGTACATATAATATAATATAATATATATATATATATATATATAATACATATAATTATATAATGTTATCATCTAATCATCATGCATTAAAGTTTTTTTCGGAGGCGAGGGAATTGAAATCTTTATTGCAACTATACTGAAGATTATTAAACATTAAAAATAAAAAAGATCCGGCGAATGGGCGTGTGGATAAGACACTAAATATTGGTAGATCGCTGACGTGTGAAAACCCAGGGATCTGGCTGCCGCGCAGCTATCGATCTAACGGGTTTTCGACAGATTTCTACAGATGCATGACACACACACACACACACAGTGTGTGTGTGTGTGTGTGTGTGTGTGTGAACATGTGAATATATGTTAGAACATCATAAAAAGTCCTCACAAGGCATTCCTCCCTCTGGCGGATAGCCATAATGTGATTTGCTTTAACAAAACAATATCACCAATAGCATAAAATCAGTGATAAGTAAAAATATTTTTCCTCTGGAGAAAAAGCGATGAGTGTTTTATATCGAAAAAGCTGAATGTGAATTTATATATAATTTATAATAGTTAAAAAACTATTATAATCATGATAGCATAGAAAAAAGTTAATAGCAAAGAAGTAAAACTCAACTAAACATTTTAGGAGCAAAATATTTGGTTATATTAAATTAACCAAATACACCTAAAATACAAAATTAAAAAATATATAACAATACTCAATGCATGAATTTTTACAAAACTAATGACTATTTAGGCCACCAGTAACCATTTTGCAGGGAGAGGAAGCAAATTTTAGGGGTATGTCACTATATTTCACAGATGAAAGTCATATGTCTCAGTGAAATATTTATAATATTTAGTCTCTAAATAGTGAATAATTTTTACTGTTTCCACTTCGAGAAGCGGGAAATGAATTACAAGCTAATTGATGGATTTGAGACGTGCTGTTAAATGATACCTTGCAGTAGGCTTCAAGGGCTAATATTTCAAGACAGTCCCAGGCTTGGATTGTAGTCACTTAAGTTTGATCCAAGGCCTGAATATAGGAAAAGCTCGAGAAGCTGGAGCTTCACCTCAGAATTATGAGACTATTTAAGTGGACTCAGCAATGACTGAAAAGCTCTGATTAAAAATTCCAGTTTTGTTTTTAAAAGATTCTTTTCTTCCAAAATTGTCAAGATTCCTGTATAAGTTTACTTAGTGTTTATTTTTAATTTTTAATTTGTTATAAATACTTCAGTTCTTATCGAAAACAAATTTTCTTAAAACATATTTTTACTAGATACGAGTTAAAAACAAGCAAATATTTCCCTGCGAAGATTTGACCCAACTTGGTTATAATATATTTTTATAAGATTTAAACAATTCTCTGAAATGCATTGTTAAGACATAATAAATTTAATTCAACAACTAACAGCGATAGAATTTTGATGCAGATATATACGGTACATAAATTTTATATGTCAATGTGGTGGTGGTGGAGGAAGAATGAACTTCAATCTGAATTTGCTGCCCCACCAGTGAAAAAACGCATACCGGTCTGAACCGGGAGAGAGAAGGTGCCTGGTTCAAAACCAGGTCGCATCTGTTGACCTAAACGTTCTGCGTTTTCCGTGGTTTCCTACGAAACTTAGCGTAAATACGCGTTAGCACCCCTTAGAAAGACCTCCACTTAGGGCAACCCTTCCCTCGGCCTAGAGTCCACGTGTAGCTCATTGGCCGTACTCCCACAACACTGAATTTGCTGAGCCGCTTTTGGCAACAATACTTGTAGCAGTAGTGAGTCCCATTTAAGTATGGGTTGAATTTCAAAAACTTCCCCATCCTCCCTCAAAAAGGGGGGAAAAAGAGAAGCAAAATGAGACTGAGCTTTCCTTAACTTCAGAGGTTAATCCAGCTGTGGTTCAACCTGGCGAGTGACTTAAAATTAAGGGCACTTCTGATTGTTTATAAAATCATGATTGAAGGCCCGTCCGAACTTATTAATGAAACCTATCGTTTCAGAATAATCACACTTTAATACTGACATGTTATTTTGATTATATTATGTATAATAATACGAAACGTTCTACTTAATTTATACTATAAAAAGAATTTTGACAATAAAACTTTATAAATTTAATCTGAAATTTTGTTTAAAGCAATTGATGGTGTTTTTGACTCCAAATTGTGCGATTCTCGACCATTATAATCAAGCATGCATATACATTGTATAGTCTCAAAATTCGGACGCAGGAAATTCCGAAATTTTGAGGGTTTGCTAATTTGTGTATAATCTCTAAAAAAATAAATATCTTTCAAATACAGTGGAACCCCGATCTATCGTTCCCGCATTCATCGTTTTCCCGTATTGATCGTTTTATTTCTATGGTCCCTACACAAATTGCATTCAAAATCAATTATTTCAATTCGTTTAGTTAAAAGATTAATGGAAAACACACTGTGATTTTTAAAAAAATAAGTATCACTTAGTTCCTACAAAACTTCAATTTGTTTCTTTTATTTTTGGTATACTGTATACATTGTGTGTATTCATAAATACTGTTTTCTTCATATTTTGACTTTAACTCGCATTCGTCGTTTTCCCGCATGCACCGTATTTTACTATACGCACCCCTTGAAAAACGATAGATCGAGGCTCTACTGTAATAATTTACATTCTTAATATTTTCAGTGATAAACGCAGTAGCACTCATTCAGTTGTTCTGTGCTCGAATTTCTGAATATGCATGACTAGTTATCGTAAAGTTCGAAATCACACATTTGAGGTTTACTTTCTGCTTTTTATCGTGAAAAATAAATTTCAGTTTAAATTAATAAAGTTTTTCTGTAAAAGATATAGATTTTGTAGTATAAATCAATCACGGCGCTTTACACTAATGTGGGATTAGTATAAAAAATTATAAACATTAAACGTGATAAGTGATTTTTCCACAACAATGCACTCCATTAATTAGTTCGGACTGACAGCCTATATTGTGTGGTAGTTTTCGCATCACTCTTCTATAATGTGCTTGGTTCGACTCCCGGCTTGAGCTTGCTTATTAATTCGTTCGTCCCTTCATACAGGAGGTAGCGCTGACAGCCTTAATAGGAGACTATAGTACAAGGTGTGTCACATTTCCCTCCCGTGTTTGGAAAGCTTATAATATATATATATATTATCAACACTGCAAAAATTTTGACTTTATTGGAGAAAGAAATGTTACAAGTTTTATTTCACAAAAGTCCAATATGTGAACCTTTCGTGACAGCAATTTTGTCGGGGTAAGGCTGGAGGAGAGCAGTTAGTTTGTCGGTGGGAGCGGTTAGTTAGAATTAGAAAAGTGACATATACATCCATTTTATGAAAGTAAAATAGGATCTTTTACATTAATTTCTTTTTTTCGCAATTGAGGTGGTAGCCCCGCCACCCCTCCTATAATCCGTCCTTGTTTCGTGATGCGGCAGATATCAAGTCTAAAATCAAATTCTTCCCACACTCGCACACTCATTTATCATATTAACAAATGCAGTTTTGATCCTTTCGCGTAAATTTCGTTTTCGGCACGAACTCACGATCTTTTATGTAACCCCATAAAAAATCGCCTGGAATTAGGTCCGAAGAGCGAGGTGGCCACGGAAGAAGGCGATTGTCGTCCACTCCACTGACGAGGAAGCCGGTTATTTGGGAAACAAAACTTCCAATGTTAGTTTCTTGGAGATGACTTTACTGGAGAAAGAAGTATTGCAAGTTTTGTCTTTCTTGGAAAACAAACTAACTGCCCTTCCCCCACCCCCGAAAAATTGCATCAATCCGTCACGAAAGGTTCACATATTGGACTTTTTTGAAATAAAACATTTAACATTTCTTTCTCCAGTAACCCCTCAGGGAGAGTCCTTCTTTAGGTTTTTACGGGTGTCTCAATCCCGGGCCCCAGCGATCTCTCTTTTCTTTCTTCTACCCTCCCCTCTCCTTAGCTTTATCCTTCACTTTCCCCCTCATTGTAGTTTCCTCTTTGGAGGTGACGGCCCCCCATTAGAAGCTGCGGTCGCTCTGTGCTCATGTTATCTATAAGAAGTGCCATTTCTTGCTTGAGCAAATACAAAATAAATTTTCCGTAATAGGCTATTTACCGATAAAAAACAAAACTCAAGGTAAGAAATAAGAATTTCTCCCAATTGTTAATCGTCCAAGGTCACCCTATTTCTCTCAAAATTTCGGAAACGGGAAGTATTAAAAGTAAAGCGATGGCACAGCCAAATATAGTAACCCGGCTCTCGACATTTGAAATGTGTATGTGAAGTGCTGCCATCTGATACGAAGATTAAAATTCCAGGTAGCTTTGGGTAGAGAAGCAGGGTTGTTAAGAGAGACACGACGACAGCTTAAAATTTCTATATTTGGAAAGAATCTCTACTAATTGTGCTCAAATTTTAAGAGCCGCAGAGTCGTTCCATAAATGTCAGAAATGTCGCATCTTGGCACTTGTTGATTCGGCTACGAAGGGGGGAAAAAAGTTGTTAAATGTTAGAGGGTATGTTGCATGTTGGGTTTTTAAATTGAAGCTTTCGCGTTTTCAAATAAATAAGCCCCTCAGGGGGAAGACCTACTTTAGGTCTTTACGGGTGTCGCAATCCCGGGGCCCCAGCGATCTTTCGCTTCTCTTTCCTCTACCCTCCCCTCCTCTTAGCTTTATCCTTCACTTTCCCCCTCGGCGTAGTTTCCTCCTTGGAGGTGAGGGCCCCCCTTTAGAAGCTGCGGTCGCTCTGTACCGTCAGCTTCTATTGGCGGTTAAACTGCCCACGTGTTTGCCGTGCGTGGAGACCCGTGTCCCCGGAAATGGGGATCCTGGTAATTGAGGGGTCTTTTCTCCAACACATTGCTTTGGCCTCGGCTTCGGGTAAACGGGAGGTACACAGCGTTCCCCTGTGTATCAATCGGCTGGTGGTACTGGTTCAGCCAACTGCTAGGGTTCAAGCAAACGGACATCTACTGGGCACATCGTTAAGGGTGGATGCTGCTTAAGGGATGTACTGTGCGCGTATAGACCCGACTAGCACTGGTGCATGTACATGCATCCCCTTGTTGGGCTCCGTGGTGGGCGGTGCGGTCGGGTCCGAATTCCCAATCCCCAATATGGATTCGACACTTTCTTTATCTAACGTCAATGTTCCGAACTCTCTTACTGAGGGAGCTATTACCGCAAAATTCTTTCTCATAAAATGTCAGGACGGAAACTTTAACCAAACATCCCCATTTCTCATCCATAAAACCATACTTTCTAATGTTGGAGAAGTTGCAAAAATAAAAAAAATACGCTCTGGCGACATCTTAATAGAAGTAACAAATAACAAACAAGCAAACAATATTATGCAATTAAAAACTATCGGCCTAAAACCAGTCACTGTATTACCCCATAGGACACTTAATTCATCAAGAGGCGTCATATCCGAACCTGACCTATTACACTGCTCCGAGGCTGAAATCCTTGAAAATCTGAAATCCCAAAATGTTTGTGCAGTTCGCAGAATCTCTATCCGACGCAATAACCAAACACTGGACACCAAACATATAATTCTGACTTTCCAATCACCTAAACTTCCTTCCCCATATCAAAGCAGGATACCTCTCATGTGCCGTTAGACCCTACATACCCAATCCTACTCGATGCTTTCAATGTCAAAAGTTCGGCCATACCAAACCTTCCTGTCGTGGTTCCCCAACCTGTGCTCGTTGTGGGACCTCCGGCCACGACAGTGAAACCTGCTCTAATCCACCCAAATGTGTGAACTGCAAACAAGATCATCCTTCATATTCCCGCTCATGCCCGAAATGGTCGTTTGAAAAAGAAATCCAGTCCTTGCGTGCCACCCAAGGACTGTCATATCCAGAAGCCCGTAAAGTAATGAACTCCCGTACACCCAAACCCGGTCAGTCTTATGCTGCAGTAGTCAAATCTGTTAAATCAATTGCCATACAAACTGAGCCACCAAAATCTGTGCCCGTCTCTATACCTACTTCCACTACTAAAACTAAACACTCAACCTGTACCCAAAATAACTCTTCCATAGCTCTACAAAAAAGCACATCAAAGAAGAAGTCTGAAAGCAACAACTCCACTCAAAATAGACCTCTAATCAAAAAAACTGCAGCCTATAAGGCAAAAT
>JAWZYV010019427.1:0-30045 GCA_038373885.1 Cheiracanthium punctorium
TAAGTCAAGTTCCAATTATAAAATACTAGCTGTCAAGGAGACCAGCCCCTTACCTTACTATTCTTTAAAGTCAGTGCCGTGTTGACTAAATTGCTGGACTCATTTTCAATTTAGTCAACACTGCACTGAGTATAAAGAACAGTGAGGCATGTTGACTAAATTTCTGGACGCATTTCAAGGCCCTACCAGTGGCATAGCGCTAGTGCTTTGAAGTGGGAGACGTAAGGTGCCAGGATCGAAATCGGGTCGCGTCCGCCGAACTAACCTTTCGGTTCGGGGTTTTCAGTTTTTTTTCTCCGATACTTCGAGTAAATACTATTTAGGACGCCTTAGAAAGTATTCCACGGGGAGGGGGGCAATAATACCCCAACCCTAGATCTCTAGCGTAGATAATTGACCGTAACCCATTTCTAGACTCACTTGAACGAAAATCATGTTTTTTTTTCGTTACCGCATACGTGAGCGTATTATATAAGTATACATATTGTAAGCTAATAACAGATTTCGGTGGGAGGGGGCTTGCAGCCCCTCCGCTTCCCCGTGAGAATCTTAAAGATTTTTTTTTTTTTTTTTTTTCAAAATGTGCACAGATGACAAAACGTTTCATAATATTTATAGATGAATATACATTTTGTTTAAATAATTAAAAAGAGAAAAAAAATCACTTTTTGACAGCTGGAACGTATGTTTAACACCTTCGCTGCCACTGACGCGCTGGTGCGTCAGCATGGCGCTACCTCCCATGTCGGTGACGCTCTGGGCGACGATCGAGTATGATAAGTAAACTGCTTTATTTTTAGTTCGGATTTGGAGGTTGAACGATGAGGTTTTTGACGCACGTTAGTGAAGCATTATTTTTATATTTTCAGTGCTTGGTTTTTAAATTTTGTGTTTAAATTTTTTTATGTGCATTTTTAAAAATGGCGGACAGTACAAGTATTGCTGGACCTTCACAGCCTAAGAAAAGGAAAGTAAATAAAAAACTGACTGATGCCGAAATATTAGAATTACTAGAAAAAAGTGATATTTCTGATTATGACAGCGTAGACGATGAAGATTACGGTTGGGATTCTACGAGCGAATCGGAAGGAGATAGTGATGTCGCTGTGGATAACTTAGAAATGTCGGATTCTCACACAGAAGATCAACAATTACCGGCAATCGGACAGGTTGACTGGAAAACGGATTCAAGTTCTATGGTAAGTCATACATTTACAAAATCTGAGTCCTTGCTAATACAGCCAACTGAAAGTACTCCTGTCGGATATTTCCGCCTTTTCCTCACTGAAGGATTTCTGGAAAAAATAGTCGAAGAAACAAATCGTTACGCATTAGAAATACAACATAGCGATAAAACGAAAAAGTCACCAATAACGCTTTGGAAAGATTTAAAAGTGAATGAATTTTTAGTTTTTCTGGGAGCATTCTTGCAAATGGAGACCGTAAGGATGAATAGACTTCAGGATTACTGGAAGAAGGACACATTATTTCATAATGCAGGCATTGCAAATAGCATTAGCCGAAATCGGTTTTTATTAATTTTACGTGCATTACATTTTGCAAAAAATAGTGGACCTGGAGAGCCACAACCTACAGACAGGACCTTTTACCAGCCTGACAGGACCTGTTACCAGCCTGACAGGACCTGTTACCAGCCGACAACCTGTTACCAGCCCTGACAAGGGCTCTTTTCGGCTGGCCGATGGAGCTCCGTTACACACGTCTTGACTCTTTTGAGTCTCGTCCATAACGACTGCAGACCATAACTGCAGAGTTGAGCTACAGACAGGTTATATAAAGTACGCCCTGTTATCGATTTTGTTAACGAAAGAATATGCGAGATATATTATCCTAATAGAGAACTTTCTTTGGATGAATCTATGGTTCTCTGGCAAGGTAGATTATTGTTTCGCCAATACATAAAGACATAAGTACGGTATAAAACTTTATATTTTGAGCACATCAAGTGGAATAGTGCAAAAGATTGCCGGGTATACTGGTTTATTAGACCACTATGGAGGGCAAAACCATACACAAAAAATTGTTTTGCATTTACTGAATGAAAAATTAAATGTCGGTCACCATGTTTTCATGGACAATTATTATAATAGCTTTGACTTGGTACATTGAGAACCACTCGAAAAAACACTCCAAAAGATGTTCAAACCACTAAATTACGAAAAGACGATACTATTGAAAGGTATTGTCAGGAAGTAATGATCGGAAAATGGAAAGAGAAGCGTGAAGTGTCTTATATTTCTACGGAATACAGAAATGAAATGGTTGACATTTTAAATAAACGAAATGAAATAAAGCAGAAGCCTTTGCCAATCATCAAATATAATGCGTTTATGTCTGGTGTAGATCGGCAAGATCAAATGCTGTCATATTATCTCTCGGAGAGAAAATCACTACTCTGGTATAAAAAATTGTTCTTTCATATTATTGAAGTAATGCTAATGAATTCACATGCTCTTTATAATAAATATTCCGGAAAAAAATATCACTTTACGACTACCGACTGAACGTTGTAAAATCACTTTTGCCAACAACAGACGAACAAACGCCGACTCCAAAGAATCTCAAACATACTCTTGAGAAAAGAGAACTTGCACCTGGCAAAACCAAAATACAAAGAAAAAGGTGTAAATCTTGTGCCTCTCAAGGCAAACGCACGGACACCACGTATGAGTGCCGTGACTTTCCCGATAAACCAGGATATTGCTTGAACTGCTGTGAAATATACCATAAGTGATAATATATTGATGCATTACTGTTCTACACTGACATTTTGTTTGTAATAAGTTTAATTTTTTTTTTCATTTTCTATTATGTTGTTTATGTATATTATACAACATTTGTTACGTTTTATAATCTTCAGAGTTGAGCATTCGACAGGCAATTATGAGTATTTTTTTATAATTTTCATTTTGCTGCAACATTTTGAAATAGTAGGAATAATTCAACAATGCGAATATCTGTATTTTGTGTTAGCTATTTGAAAATATATTTTGATATTTTTTCATAAATTGAGTTCTCTTTATCCAATTAAACGTTTTATTTCTTTTAAACTGTGACTTTATGTAATGTGTCAATAATTTCGCAGAAAAATGATGAGACGCGCTAGAGCGTCAGTGGCATACAGATGATAAGTTGAACGTGGGGTGTCGTCCGAATTTTTTTACACTAAACACGAAAATAAAAGGTTTTTCCTTTTTTCTGGTTTTACTATTAAAATATAAGGGACATTTTTAATCAATAAAACACTTTTTTTTTTTAATTCGGCTTCTGAGGATGGATATATAAATTTTGGTGGCAGCGAATGTGTTAATTGACTAGAGCTTAGGCCGTAAAAGTTTCAAGAGGAGAGAGCGATTTCACTGGTCCCTGGGTTGCTGGTCTTCCAATAAAGCTTGCTAGATTGAGGAGAACGTTTGGCGCATTTTATTGAGGTCTGAGGCGAGACTAACGTTTGGCAAACTCGTTAAACGTAAGTATATATAAGTGATTTATAATTTTTATTTTACTGTTAATTGATAGAGCTAATTAATTATTCATTATTTGAATTATTCTGTGTATTGTTTTTTATGATAGTGATATAAGTATATATAAATAATTTTTAATTTTTATTTTATCGTTAATTGATAGAGCTAATTAATTATTTATTATTTAAATTATTTTGTGTATTGTTTTTTTATGATTATGAATCATACGTTGTTAATTATGTAATCACGCCCCCCCCCCCCACACACACACACGTGTTTCTAGTACATCTTATAAATAAAAATGAAATTCTGTTTGTTTGTTTCTTTGTTTGTGGATTTGATTCGTATACAAATCCACAAAAATTGACCTATCGGCCTGAAATTTAGCACAGATATGTAAAATAATATAGAATAAATCGTAGTCCACTTTAAAACTTTGAAAGTCCATCCGTTTTCGGAATTTAAGAGATTTTTTATGCTCTCCACGCAAAAAGCTTTCCGTAATTGTAACCCCTGTAGTGAAAAAAGTGTGAAATAAGGATCGTGGTTGCCATGTGTGGCGATTTTGCAGAATAAAATGTTTTAAATTCTCAAAGTAAAAATAAAAGAATAATAATGATTTTTTTTGTTAGTTTATATTCGTAAGGTTATTTTTTTAAAAATTATAATATCGTGTGCATGGGAAATCAGAGCAGGAATGTAATGCTTTACACGCAAAACAATAAGAATAGAAGATTTCCGAGGCTAATGTGTAAATTTTTTTAGTTTGGCGAAAAAATAAAATGGCTGAAATATGGATTTTGAGTGAGTTCTAGCGGTTTGCACAGTTTTCGGCTTGGCGCAATTTACTGAGAGCTTAAGGAAATAGATTTTTGAAAACAAGTGCAAAGGTTTTATTAGAATACAACGTTAAATTTTAATGATGCGTGAAGAAATAATGCAGTTATTAAGGGATTTCAAGCGATCTAACTTCAGAATTCTCGCCAATTGAGTACATTGATTTAAGTTGGGGGAATTCCGCCAAATTTCAGAAAATTGAAATCTTCTCATTTAGTACATCGGAGTAACGATGAATAAAACACATTATAGTTGATAATTAAAAAAAAAATCGGCTGTATTAAGGGATTCCAATTTTCAAATAAATGCGTGCTACTCTTTGGCGGTCGAACCATTTCCCATATTGATTGCTGCTAAGTCAATGCTTCGAATGATTCCCTGAAAAACTCTTGCAAAATGGCGTATGTTGGCACTTTGGCGAGGCTTAGATTTAAAACTGGATTTTATTTGAGACTGGTATATATAATGACACTGGTTATAGATAAAAATGAATGTTGGTATGTGTTTATGAGGTTGAAAAACTCCAGCACCGTTGAGCACCGTTGCACGATGCAATTTGGTTCACCTAAGTCTTTTATGATGGAGAAGGTTTTAATGCTATCCGTTTTCCTTAACTTGCCACTTTGTGCCGCAGCACAACGTTGAATTCTATGAAATAGGTACGATGAAAATAGGTATACATAGATATTTGAACACGGGAAAGAGTTTGGCGCTATCCATTTTCCTATAAATTACCACTAGATGTCGCGTCAACACATGAACTTCAGGACAGTCCAGCCGATAGTCATGAAAATTCGTATACATCGATATCTGAATGCGAAGAATGTTTTCGCCGTTTCCGTTTTGCTAAAACTCGCCACTAGATTGCGCTACGCCGCATGGCCTTCTGCACCGTACAAACGATTGCCTTGCAATTCGGTATGCATGATTATTGGACACAATATAACGCGATATCCATTTTGCTATATCTGTTTATTACAATGAATAGTAATCACCACAAATCGTAATATCAAAAAGTCTATTCATTCCCGTGCGAAGAACGGGTACTTCTATTGTTAATAAGTGCTTAGAATGTTGAATTTTTTACTCAGATTAGAAATAACCTTAAACATATCTGCTATTTACATAATGCACCCCCCCCCATTTCTAGTGTATTATTCATTTTTCTTCCCAATGCTCAGTTATTAAATTCATTTGCCTTGCTAATATAATTTTATATGAGCGGAGTTGAGGGAATAGAGCCTAGGCACTCTGGAAATCAAAATCCGAAGTTCCGAAGGGTACTTCAGCTAGTTTATTATATTTTTATTTATAATTAATCTCTTATTACTATGGTTTTAATTACGTATTGACCCCACATGCAAGTTTATTTAGTATAGCTATTAATTAATGCAGCTAATTAATGATTATTTCAGTGATTTTGTCTATTGTTTTTATTATTATCAATCGCTCATTACTGTACTCTTGCTACGTTGTTCATTACGTAATCATCCCCTCCTTCCCCATTTTCTAGTTAACTGTTAATTGATAAAGCTAATTAATTATTTATTATTTGAATTATTCTGTGTATTGTTTTTTATGATAATGATTTGTTACTATGTTCTTCATACGTTGTTAATTATGTAAGCACCCCCCCCCCCACACACACACACACACACAAACACGCGTGTTTCTAGTATATTTATTGATACAAAGATTTTGTATTCTTTATTTATAATCAATCACTTAAACAGAAAATGGTTCCGGCAGCTTTGATTCTCGCCAAGATTGTTGGCGTGAGTTTCGCTCTTAGCGCTTAACCCAAGGACCAACGAAATCGCTCTCTCCACATGTAATATTTACGGCCCAAGGTCTAGTGTTTAATTGCATAGACTGTCCATTTAAATTGCTATTCGTTGTGCAGAATAGCACCCAGCGGAAGAAGAGGAGAACAGAGCATGGAGGAGCAATGGCAAAGTTCTTGGTAATGGCCATGTCCAATGTTTTGTACACCACATTGCCATTGTAATTAGCAACCTGCGTCGGGCTGACTGGGAAGGAGAGTTCTCAGTCAGGTTTAGCAGACTCAGTCGTTTAACAGAAGCTTTAGGAGAGCAACGCCACGGGTGCAGTTTTGGTTACCGTTCCATGCATAGTGATTTGAGTTGAGGTCACCAGCGATGAAGTTCTTGGGACACCTTTTAAGGAGATTTTTGACATCCTTGACAGGGAAGGGAGCATTGCATCTGACGTAAACAGAAGAAATCATGATGTTTTCGTTAGCACCATGGACGAGAATGGAAGTGGATTCCAATGACTCGTGACTAAGGTCCGTGATATGGGAGTGCGGATGCAACGTCGGATGTAGATGGCAGTACCTCCAGCGAGTCGAATACTGGGGGGTCCTGGTTCGGTCAGTTCGATAGAGAACATAGTAAGGAATGTTATACGATCGATTAAGATGAAATAAAGTCTCTTGGAGAAGCACAATATCATAGTTATTAACCGATAGAAAGTCCCGAAGTTCCTGGATTTTGTTGTGCGCGCTTTGCGCGTTCCAACAAAGGATTTTAAGATTGTGGTTCCTGTTCATATTGGTTACTGAGGTGGCTTTCATAGATCCTGATAAAGGCGAACACCTTGTCAATAGGATCAGTAAGATTACGGACTTCTTCCGTGAGAGATGTTTTGAAATGCAGGACTTGGCTGAGATCCATAACATTAGAGAGCTCTCTTATGGCATGGAAGGTCTCATTAATTTGGGAGAGGCCAGTAGCGATATTTCCAGTGGTGGCAGTGTGGGCGACTTGTCTGGGTTGGGAAGCGGACTTCTTCGGACCATCAGGCTAGGTCAGTTTTGGTTTTTTTCTTGTTTTTGGGTTTGGTGGCCTTTTTGGGAGCTTGTGGTCTACGGAAAATCATGTTCCGAAGGGACTGGCCTTCATGCGGAAGGGAAAGCGTAGCCTTTGCAGGAGCAGGGGTGTCGGCGATGGTGACATTATGATCTGGTTCAGGCGGGCAGCTCTACCTGCTTACCGCGAGGTTATGACTGACTGACTGATAGGAGGTTTTTTAATGGAGCAACTCATGCGTAGCACTTATCTCCAGTGTGTGATTGTAAGCGTGTAATTGATATCTTGAAGTGAAGGGCCCAAAAGTCCGGCAAAAATCAGTCTAGTCAGCATACCAGATGCAGACAGATGGAAAAATGCATCTTCATCGTCGAGTCGAAGCAAGATCAGCAAAGGAAGGCGAGCAGCGAAGCTACGAGCCAATCAGGAACAGCGAGAGAAATGGAGACTGACCCGTCCTCCGCCCGTGAAAGCACGGTCTTCATTGGAGGGGTTACTCAGTCACAACCACGTGAAGAAAGAGATATTGAAAATGAAAAGTCAGGCGATCCAAAGATGTTGGAAGTTGGAAAAGTGTGGCCTTCAATGAAAATGGAAAAGTCGGTGTATGGCCATGTAGATCTCCAGGAAAAAAACAAGAAAAAAGGTCCAAGTCAATCATAGGAGCGAGTGACGCGGGGCGATGGCGATCCAAGACAAAACCAGGTTAAACTGCGGTAGGAACCCAACGTCGCCCTGTAAATGAAGCCACGTCCGCAAAGTGAAGATCCTCCTTCAGCTGAATAAGCCCTGCCACGGCATACGCCATCAGTCTGTGGCTCTTCTTTATCGGTAACTCCAGACAGCATCCGTAGAATCCGCACACCGTTGGTCGGCTGCCACCCGCAAGACCGACCACAGTCCAGTAGTAGAGTCCAGGAACATCATAAGCCTCACATCATTCGGTCCTCGGGACGGTGATTCAATCCAGTGTGTGAAATGTAGTAAAAACTACAGCTTGATGGTCAGCTAGAGTCCGGCGGCGACGTTGAAGAAAATCAGTTAAGTAAAAGGATAAGTCAGACTGTGGTTAGTCGATTCGAGCCACCCTCCAGGCGCGAGTTCGCAGAAAGCAGCTGGCAGCCCTACCGCAAGGTTATACAGGATACAGGTTTTGTACTCAAATTTAGCAAATTTACATTTCTGTTGGAAGTGTTTTCTTTGAATAAGCATACCCTCTCTTAACTCATCGCCTTTAAAAAAAAATTTAGTCCAGTGTCACTCGAAGTATGCTTTCCTAATGGTAAAAAGTGGTCTCAGTAAACATTTGTTGTTGCTCTAAGATAAAATTATGAGTTTTCAAGTTTAAATAAGGTGCTCCGGAAAGATCCTGTAAATGCTTCGCCAAAGAAAATGTTTGAGGAATCCACTTTTATACCCAAAGTAATAAGCGGTATCTGCCCTTACTTTCACATGTATTGTTTCCCATGGAAAACAATATTCTTCTCTTCTTTTTATAATTGTACTAAATTAATCCTATCAATTGGCGACTGTCAATGGTTGCAAATGCAGGAAAATAGAATGAATGTTTTCAAGTTGTTTGACTAATATTTATTTTGCTTACGAATTGTAAATTGTAAATTCAATCTCACGTTACAATCCTCAAAACTCACGAATGCATTCAAATTATCAGATATTCACTGAAATAACATAAGATTCCTAGTGTTCAAATTCGGTTTTAAAAAATACATACTCCTTTAAAAATTGGAGATTAGTAGTATATCATTAATTATATTAGAGAGAGGGAGAAACGAGATTACAGTAAAGATTTCAGTGCTTTATGAACTATGTACGTACCACGGACAACAATTTTCAAATGAACTTTGAATAATGATATTTTAATAGATGAACGAGCTGCCGAAAGAACGTATGCTCGAATGAACGGACGAATGACATCTCTTGCGTAAAGCTGAAAGAGACGTGCGAACGTTCAACAAATGTAGACTGATAGAAAATCTCAATTGAGTTAGACGCGTTTAGTTGGCTGGCCTGTGTCGTGGAATTAAACGAATCTCGCC
Source organism: Cheiracanthium punctorium (assembly GCA_038373885.1). Classification (NCBI taxonomy): domain Eukaryota; kingdom Metazoa; phylum Arthropoda; class Arachnida; order Araneae; family Cheiracanthiidae; genus Cheiracanthium; species Cheiracanthium punctorium. The sequence goes on from JAWZYV010019427.1 coordinate 9,211, forward strand.
TGATGTTCTAATAAAAATTTGCAGATTCGCAGCTCGGAAGTTGTGGATTCGTTTTAGTTTGTTCATTACTTCACGAGGAATCGGTGAACGCAGCATGAAGACTTTAATACGTCACATAGAACGACTGACTGACTAAGGTCCTACTTATCGGAGTACCTGCGCAGCGCGCGTACCTCCAGTGTGTATTTGTAATGGATGTTTGTGACTTGAAAGATAGTAGCAATTGCAGCACCAGTGCTGCAGTAGATCAGTGCAGAAAGTCATCAAAAATTACATGGTGTAATGTTTTTGGTTGACCCTTCCTCCCTCCACAAAGTGGACTTCAACGGAAGGGCTGCTCAAACGTCTGTGAAACGATGAGTGAGGAGATTAGGGTAGATCTTGGAGAACATGCAGAGAGGCTTTGGGTCTTTTTCTGTGTGCAGGGTCCGAAGGCTCATAGTCTGGTAATGTTGCTATAATTTCGTTTGGAATATTGCGAATATTCTGGTAGAATTTCTTCGATAACTTGAGAAGGTGCTTTTTCAGTGGCCTCATACCGAGGTCCTTCAGGATTATGTAGGCCAGGAGGGGATGAGCGCACCTAACGATTCTGAGAAGTTTGCTTTCCATTGAAAACAGTTGTTTGACAGTAGTTTTGGCCGCGTATGCCCACACAGGTGCAGCATAAGTGGCGATGGGACGTATAAGAGATTTATACAGTAGGATTTTGTTAGGAGTGCTCAGTTTTCCGGTGTATATAAGTTTGGAAACCCGCTGGAAGGCGGCATGCATCTTCCCTCTGGTGTTGACTATGTGTCGTTTCCATGTCAAGTTTTTGTCAATGTTTATCCCTAGATTCGTGGCATTGTCTGCCCAGTCTAGTAAAGTGTTGTTGATGCAAAGTCTGGAAGGTGGAGACTTTCTTTCGACGGAGATGGCAGTACATTTGCTAGGGTTTAACTCGATCTTCCAGTTGGAGAGCCAGCGTTCGAGTTTGTCTATATGTGATTGGAGGTTGTGGTATAGTATGCGCTGATTCTTGGCCCTACCAATTATGGCGGTATCATCAGCATATAGTGCAAGTTCGATGGAATCACATCTAGGGATATCGTTGGCAAAAAGGCTGTAGAGGGTGGGTCCAAGAATGGAGCCCTGTGGAACCTCGCTGTAAATCGGGTGAGCATCCGACAGTGAATCTTCTATACGTACAACATATTTGCGATTAGACAGATAATTATTTACAATATGTACAAGGGTGTCTGGCATACCCATACGAAATAGTTTGTAGATGAGTCCGGTATGCCAGACTTTATCAAATGCCTTTGATATGTCAAACAGTGCCATGGCACTGAGTCCTTCAACTGGACGGCTTCCGTAATTTGCTCGGTGACCCTGAGGAGTTGGTGAGTGGTACTGTGCTTGGACCGGAATCCAAATTGTTCCGGGATCAGTATGTTGTTTGAGCTGAGGAAATTCTCAATTCGCTTGAGGATTACCCGTTCGATGACCTTACCGAGCCCACAGAGAAGGCTAAACAGGCGGTAGAACTGGGATTTGAGAGATCTTGTCCTGGTTTTGGAATAGGGCAGACTATGGCCATCTTCCATGTATCAGGAAAGTGTTGATACCGTATGATAGCATTGGCAGTGCTGGTGATTCTCAGTATACAAGGAGCAGGCAGATATTGTAGAACCCTATTTGATATCACGTCGTGCCCTGGACATTTTTTCTTTTTCAGTTTCTCAATGATGTTGACAATTTCCGAGGGGAGAACACTGTCAATTGGAGCGATGGGCCAAGCACTCAGTTGTTGAGCAACTCAGCTTCAATCGTAAGGTCGGACGTTTCAGAGTTTGAGAATTGAGCGGTATAAGATTGGGCAATGGCGTTGGCTTTGTCCTTTTTATTGAGAACAACTTCACGGTTGAACCGAATAGGAGGAAGTTCGGTCCTCTTTTTCGTAATTCGCTTTATGGTTTTCCAGATTGAATTATCGTCCGGTGTGAGTGAAGTGAGTTGATCAGTCCAAGACTGGTTTTGATGAGCTCAAATGCTCTCACGGACCTCATCTCTGATCCTGTTGTAGGTTGTGCGGTCTTGAGGGCATCTTGTACGCTGGGCGGTACGGCGCGCAGAATTCCGAGAGTGTATTACCAGACGGATCTCGTGCGGCAGTCCAGTATTATTATATTTACAAGGCCTTGAGGCAGTACTCAGGGCATCGCGAACATTCTTGGTGAGGAGCTCAACTTCCTTGTCGATGTCTTGCCTAGAGTGGAAGACAGGGATCCCGGGAGTGGCCTCAATGAGGTAAGTGGTGAAGGTAGCCCAATTGGTGAACATCTTCGGCTTGCTTGGAGTAAAATTGAGTTTAGAGTTGATGGTAGAGACAATCGGAAGGTGGTCCGAGTTGAAACGGTTCAAAGTAGCCAGATCAGGGTACTGGCTGATATTTTTGTGCAGCATGAAATCTATTGTGGAGCTGCCCGATTCAGAAAAGTGAGTTCGGGGTGGTTGGGAAAGCCAGTAGGATGTGGTTCTCCATGATGCATTTTAGTAGGCTAGTACCAAAGTAGTTGTTACTTCTGCAACCCTATGCCAGGTGGTCAGCGTTAAAATCACCCATGATGATGTTGGCCGGGCAGTAGTTCAAAATCTTCATATTGTCCTGCGATGGGTAACGGTTGCTTTGCACACGGACATAGGCAGATGATATTATTAGCCTAGGTGTTGCGTCAATGATAATAGAGAGGGCTTCGAGGCTGGTCAGCGAGAGGTCCGTGACACGGTGATGAGGTATGATATAGATGGCCAGTCCACCCGCAATACGGTTGCAATTGTTGGACGCTCCAGACGATGGAGGACATAGTTGGGAATGTTGTAGGCAAAGTTAGGTCGGAAACAGGCCTCTTGAATAAGAGCGATGTCGATATCAGACCTAACCAGATAGTCTCGGAATTCAGGGAGTTTGCCGTGGAGGCCCTGCGCATTCCACGACATGATTTGCAACTTATTCTTCACTGTCATGTTGTTCGTCGAAGTGACGTGTGAAGGAATCAAATAGGACATAAGCTTGATCTATAGGTTCCTTTATGCGTTTGGCGTTAGCAGCGAAATCCTTTAGGAATTTAGTCATCTGGCTAACGTCAATAAGTTGAGAGACTTCGCGCATCGCGGATAAGAGTTCCAGGATGGGAGTCATGGAAGTATGAGGATTTTCTTCAGTTTGATTAGGTGCTTTAGTGGGCTTAGGAGCCGACTTGTTTGTAGTCTTGATGGAAGAAGAGTTAACTGTCTTGGTGTTAGAGTTGGTGGGATTGAAACCTACCGGTAGGGTTTTAGTTTCAGCTACTTTCTTCTTTTGATTAAGTCGGGTCTTTTGGCTTGATTTTTGTTTGTATTTGGACTCATTTACATCATGGTGTTGGCGAGAGGTGCCTTCCATGGGATAGGTTGTCATTTCTAGACATTCGCTAACTTCCTCATCCGGCTGAGCAACAGGTGGATTTACCGTGATCGAGCTGATTTGTTGAGCAAGTTTGGTCTTCAGATTATCTTTTGCTCGTGGTTTAGCGGGCCGTATGTTCTGAAGTGACTTGGCCTTGTTGGTTGGGTTGCGGGGCAACCTCGATAATTTGAGACATGAGGGCCTCCACAGTTTGCGCAGCAGACAGGCTCCTGGTTGTAGTAGGGCATTTATTAAGCGTATGGGAACCGGCGCACTTCATGCAACGGGCCGAGTGCAGCGGGCCGAGTGGTGGCCAAAGCCCTGGCAATTATGGCACTGCTTGGCCGTTTTTTTTTGGGGGGGGATACGCCCCCACAGTCACACGTAAATATCCATACCTTTCGAGGCTGTAAATTTCCTCAATGTTGGGAGTTGGGATTAGCGCAGCCAGTACTATCGCCCAGTTCTTCTGATACTTCTTGGAGTATAGGAAGTTAATGCTTACTGGGGAGAATCCTTTAGATTTCAGAAATTCTTCTATTTCCGGTATAGGTGTGGAAGTGGGTATTCCCTTAATTATAACCTTCATTGGTCGGTGCGCTCTGGGATCAATAGTTTGGAATCCTATGTTTTTGCTTTTAAGGTGGGCTTGGACAGCTCTAAAATTGGATTCATCATAGATGATAATTTTATGCTTATCACCCGTTAATTTTGATTCGAAATTCTCTTGACCGATGATCTGGGATAGCTCCTCAAGATCATTGGCGTAGTTTGCTTTAAGTTCAGCATATAGTGTGCTTCGAAACCTTGGCAGCAAGCGTTTTGTTTATATTCTCCTCAGAGAGAGATCCGGATGTGTCCATGCCTTCATCAGCAGTAGCGCTGTTCGTGGCTGGCATTGTGGCAGCGGGAAGATTATCTCCCGTCGGTTCAATGTGGGGAACTTTTTCGTTAAGAGCAGTTTCACCCTCAGAGTCGGTCTCCTCCATAGTTTTACGTTTAAGTGCGTTAGTGGATCCACCATAGATGGACGAAGTTGTTGGCACAACCTTACGCTTGATGCGTTTCTCAAATTCAGCAAGTTTGTCAGGGTTAAAGACCTCGAAGATCGCATAGCTGCGACAAAGTACAAGCGTTGCAAGAGTAGGAACATTAACTAGATCACATAATTCTGCTTAGAATTTGATCCGGACCCATGATTCCTGCGAGTCGATGTAGGCAAGAAAAAGCCCAAGAAAGTCGAAGTGCTCGCATGGATTGCTGGCCCATTTCTTCTGAAATATCGATAGAAAGTCCATCGGGACTTTGGCGTCTTTCTCCTCACCCATACTGTAATTGGTGTGTGTATGTGTGTGAGTCAGTCAATCAGTGTGAAAAAACCTAACCTTGTGGATAGGAAGAAATTAGAAAAGTGCATGTAAAAGATAACAGGGGTAGAGACAGTGGAACCGGCTCTTTGCCTTCAGAACAGGACGGTGCGATCACTCCCGGTGCTAACCAAAAATAAAAAAATCTGGGATCGGCAAGAGAGTGCCGAAAAAAATCAGAAAAAATTAAAAAACAGCTTCCCACACTTCTCGTGGGCTGTAGACAGGAAAACAGTCGATGGTCGGAGTCGGGACCCGAACCCGGGACGTCAGGCTACAAGGCGCGCACACTGCCAACTGGGCTGTCGGGGCGAGGCCGTCACCATCCAGCAGGGGTAATTGACTTGTCAAGCTGGGCTAGCAAATCTACTATTATGGCCCTGAAAAGGGCCGTGCGTCCCCCCTCAAGACAGGCAATTAATGCAGGTTTAGGAGCAATTTGATGAGAAATGCTCGCACAGGAGCAATCACTTCAGGGCGGCGATCGTCAGTAGCAGGAGATGTCTCGAAGTTCGTCCGGAGCTGACACACACCCGTGTGGTCACATCGATCGTTGAAGATTTTAACCAGTGGTGGCGCTAGACTTTCCCCGAAGGGGGGTCACCACTCCCCGACGAGGGGGCACAAATATACATGTACATATGCTAAGTGGCGTATCCAAGAGGGGGGTTTGACCTCCCTCTTGGATGACATTTTTTTCACCAAGTATGGAAATTTGCAACTATTTGCACCACTTGACAATATTTTACTTTAGAAAGTGATTTGTTCACAATAAATCATTTTCTAAACTAAAATATCCAGGATCCAGATAAGTTTAGAGGATATGGAGGACAATATAATGTTTTGTATTGTGAAATATTTCCAAGAATCGGATCGACATACATAAACGGACACCCAGGCCCCGGATATTTTCAAAAACCACTGCACAATCTTTCCTAGTTGATTATTATTTAAACTGACCCTAGTTAACGTATCTCAAAATCCTTTTACATTACACAAATATTTCCCCAAGGCCTCAGCAAGCAAAATATTTCGGTGGGTGGAGGAGATCTGTAGTGCTAAAATTAAATTAACTGATCTCTAGAATCAACGCAAATAAACTGATAATGCATTTACTGAAATTTTGGAGGGGGGGTCAAACCCACATGATCCTCTCCCCTGTTAACGGCCTTGCACGTTTCTGTAAAATCTCGAAAGCTACTTTTAATAGTTCTTCAGGTTAACGCTTAAAATATTTCATATGAATGAAATTCTTTGAAAAAAGTTCAACGAAGAAAGTTCTACGCATTTTTTTTTTCCCGCAGAAAAAATATCAGAGACAAAAGTTTTTTGTGCAAGAATATTACTGTAAATTCACTGAAATTTTTTTAATAAATTAAGCATGACTAAATTTGCACGCTTTTACACAAATTGCAGTTATTTTTATAAAATTAAGAGATATATGTAAATTTAATTACAGTTCAACTTCGATATCTCGAACATCAAAATTCTTGATATCTCAATAAATGTGTTTTCCCTTATAAATTGAATCCCGCGCCACCAGTGGCATCTGGGAGACGGAAAGTGCCTGGTTCGAAACTAGGTCCGTCCGCCGACCTAACCGTTCGGAGTTTTCCGAAACTTTGCATAAATACGGGTTAGGACCTCTTAGAAAGTCCCCCACGGAGGGCAAACCGACCCCCGGCCTGGATCCCTAGCGTAGATAATTGGCCGTAATCTACATTTCCATTTACAAACTGATTTCCTTTTATTTCAACTCGTTTTCTCAAAAAGTCTAGTGTTTCTCGTCAACATGTTTTGCTGTAAAAATATTAATCGAATTTTTATTTTATGCAATATTAATATTTTAAATCACAATAAAGTGAGAAAAATGCAATTGAAATGTTTATAGGTAGAACCACTTTACAACAAAAATTTTCTTTTGAGAAAAACGATTTTGAAGGCGCGCAGTAAAGTGGCATACCGAAACTTTATCGCTTGTTTCTACGGCTTTAAAATGATTCTACTTCCAAATAATTCATGTGGTGATATTACTTATTGAAAGCTAAAAGATGGCACCGTATCTCAATTTCGAAAAGAATTGTTGTGAAGTGTACCCCTGGAAGCTTCAGTTAATAATAATAATAATAATAATAAATTATAAAAATCTCCGAAAGAGAACGTAAATATATGTGCAATGAAATTTTTTTAAAGTCAAGCACTCATGAAGAAAATTAACCACTTTCTTTTAAAATCTAAAATAAAAAATATCGTCAGAAAAATATAATCGGTCAGAATATATAATTTGCCAAGACACACAAAAAAATAATTATTTTTAGCGAAACTAACCTTGATAAAAATTCACTTTTTTGTAATACTCCAAGATAGTTTTGAACGAGGTTTCCACAAACGTGATGAATAAGTTTATAAAGCAAGCTCATTTACTAACAATTCATAGTGAAAGTGTCACTTTTAAAATTTCAACATTAACAAAAAAGAGTTTAATTAATAAGGCGAATAATAAACATAATATTAATCTGTTTAAAAGTTAAAGAGTTGAATTCTGATCCATATAATTCTGTAACTCAAAAATCAGTTTAGAACACATACTATTAGTTTATTTTAATAGTTTATATTAATGCTGGTGCCATCCATGGATTCAATAGCGATTTGTATAAAGATTCAAAATAAGGGAAAGTTGCGGTGGCTTACAATACGCCACTGAAAACTTTTATTGTATTTATTTTATTTACTTATTTTACAGGATAAAAGTGAAATTTTCGGAAAGACGATATAGACGCTGTATACCATAATTTTTATTTACTTTGCAGTAAAATAACTGAATTAAAATTCACAAAAGTTAGTTATTTTTTCCACAACGATAGAAAAATTAAATTGTCAGTCAAGATTAATCAGTTTCCTTTAACTTATATTCCATTTTTAGATCTATCCACAGCCATCTTCACTAGACTGGAGATCAGAGGGGCTGGTTATTATTATTATTTAATTTTTAAAAATTTTTCTTTTTTTACCCCAAGCAAAATGTAATAAATTCTAATTCCCTTGCAGCTGTTAATCTTCTTGGTGTGCATAGCTATGAACGATTAGCTAAAGAGGGCCGGTTAATCCAGTTAGATTTCTCTATATAGTGCGAATTCTCACTCGTTGTATATGTATGTTACCAAATAAACAAACTATGTATTTGACTATTTCTTAAATTACAAAAAAAAAAATATAAATAAAAACAAATCTTACTGCTAAATTTTTATAAAATTAAAGATTAAATCGTGCATATTGTGTTTGATTGAATCTATTTATAAATAAAAAGTATATTTAGAATTTATTCAAATTTGCCATCTAAGAAACAGAAAAGTATTAATTTTTTTTTTTATTCGGAAGAATTTAAAAGTTAAATTATCTAATTAACCACTTAGTTATAAAAATATCTTTTTACTTTCTCAACAGTTATAAGAGTTCAAGTAAGGATTACTGTGATAAAATAATTTTAAAGACACAGAATAGTTATTTTATAAATTGCATAACACACTAACTTATAAATAAATAAAATACGAACAGTTTAAAATATTTCTAATTAAAATGAAAATTTTTAGTTAAAGCGTTTAAATATTCATAGGTTTATACATATTTTGAATGCCAAAGATGATGAACTGTAAAATAATTTTATAAATATTTTGTCATGTCAAATTATTACACAAGTAAATATACATTTTAAAAAGTTTCCGTAGTAAACAAAATCTGAAATTTCTCATAGCCCGAGTGGTAAATTTCTTTAAAAAATATCAATTAAGACTTATAAATTTTGTAGCTCTATGAATAAAAGTAATACAATGGGAAATTTTATTTTACATTTATGACACAAAAGCTTTTGACTCGTGAATTAAAATACTGTTAATTTACATACAATTACATTAAATCTGTGTTTGATTTAAATTTGCGTTAATGCAATTTGAAAGTTTATAAAGACATACCTTTCGTCCTCAATCCAATTACTAAATCGTATTTGATAAATATACCAAAAAGATCGAAACTGCAACGAAAGAATATATTTTAAAAATGTATATCCTGTCCTGTTATTTAGCGGGAATGACATATAATGGGGTGAACAACATGTTACTTATCAATGGTTTAAAAGCAAGAACACATTTAAAAGTACTCATAGTGTTTAATAGACCAATTAGGAGAAAATTTAGATTAATTCATAGAGTACTCAAACAGTTAATATAATTTAAAATACAATAATGTTGTACAACATTTCATAGAATCAGAATGTGAGGTCAAAAAATCCGACTTCTCCTCCAGCTTCAACTCAAAAAGTTATGACTCTGGGTCCGCAGCCATGATTAAAAGTGCACTCCAAACCATTACCAGCATCCATGTCTGACATTTAATGATATATATGTATCATTAAAATGCTGTTAATAAATTAACTTTAAAGTAGTATTTTAAAATTTCTGAGACAGAACAAGTGACTCAGTTTTTGATATATGTGCTTTATTTTAAAATTATTTTTCTCTCTAATCTAAAAAAAGTAAAGGCCGCTGTCGCCGCCTCTGGCGCTGTCAAAGCTTGTGGACCTATCTCCTCCTAAACCGTCGGGATTTGAGTTTCGACTAAGGTGCCCACAGATTCGAAAAATTCCGAGGAACCTGCTAAGCTGACTTAAATTTCGAAAATCGAATTATTTTAGAAGATATTAATAAAAAACTGAAAAAATAAACAGAATGGTTGCCAGATTTGGCATAAAATCATTCATTCCTTTGCAACAAAGCGTTTCCAAGTATCTAGAATCGCGTGAAATTTACAAAGTTAACACAAAAAGCCAAATAACTTCACCGTTTGCACGATCCGCTTGAAAATTTTCATGATCGTGTATAAAAATACAAAAAACAATCTGCGCTTCTTTAAATATCTGAAAATCCACCCGTTCCCTCCTTTTTAAGCGATTTTTCGCTATTTTCAGCACCATTTTATTTCCGAGAGTCAAAAAAGTAAATCATTTGCGTGACAAAATTTCCCTTTACAAGTGAATATGACGTCATACAATTGGGATTCAAATTCGTTTAAAAAAGCTTTTCCAGATTACACAGTTTATTATCATTATTATTATTATTATTATTTTTTTTTTTTTCACAAATAAATCGTTTGCATAGTCATGCGAATAGCTGTGTACACAAAACGAAATCTTTCGATTGCGAAAGGATTCCGCGAGTTTCCAGAACAGCATGAAATTTAATTTGGGTATCTCTCTATTCTAAAAAAAAGTAAAGGCCGCTGGCGCTGTCAAAGCTTGTTGGCCTATCTCCTCCTAAACCGTGGGGATTTAAGTTTCGACTAAGGTGCCCACAGATTCGCAAAATTCCGAGGAACCTGATGAGCTGACTTAAATTTCGAAAATCGAATTATTTTAGAAGATATTAATAAAAAACTGAAAAAATAAACAGAATGGTTGCCAGATTTGGCATAAAATCATTCCTTTGCAACAAAGCGTTTCCAAGTATGTAGTATCACGTGAAATTGTCAAACATGAAGTAGAAATACACCCATTTTACTACATGAAAAACTACATGAAATAAGTAACTCAAAATGCGTTACACAAAGTTGACAATTTTCAAATAGTAAGTTCACATAGACAACAGGAGTTTAGAATTAGCGATTATCCGTTTTTCCAAAACAGAATAACTAATATCTTGAAAATGAAAAATAATTAAAATGCAGATTATTTTAAAGCCGGTTCGGTCCAGCTGGATTATTTGCTACCAGAAGAAATATTTGGCGGCGTTAACTATGCCATTATAACAGTTACAGTACACTTTGGATATTTGTTAGCGTGATGAGATAGTATAATTCGTGGTGCTAAGTACGCCAATCTGCAAACGATTATGTAAATGAAAATATGGATAACGGTTTTCCGGTAACCTTAAATGAACAGTAATTATAGGTTGTGAGCATGTGTAAATCGCCAAACAATGAAAAGCCGCCATGGTTGGCAAGCTGTCCTATCAGTTCCGTAGCTTTTATTAACTTTACATGTACGCAAGTCGCCAAATAATGAAAAATCGCCATGGGTGGCAAATTCGCAAGGTGTCCAATAGGTTTTACATTATTAAAAATACAGCTGAAACAGATGTTCTGATTTTATTACGCTTTAGCTCCTAATTAATATAACTTTTGAATGGCAACATTAAATATCATTGTGTTTCTGAGGAGTGCAAATAATTTTTCCAGCGATTATAAGCGGAGTCCGCACTCCTGGTAGAGTATAGCTCAGGACCCGTACAACACGGATTCCCATAACAAAATATCTTCCGTGTTATGAGGGGGAGGGGATCTACTGTAGTGTGAATTTTAAATTTTTATGTACCAATGAACATGCAAGAATCAAGCAATGTGTAGCTCAGTAACATTCTATTTGATCCAATCTTCGGGTTTTGTCTGTTGAAATTATGTCTTTTTTACGAATAAGCCTTATTAGGGGCCGAATGCCTCAACGAAAAGCGAGCGTAGCGAGTCTGGGGGCCTTGGCCCTTAGTATTTTTAAATAACGTAGAATGTGGTCATTCAAAATTTGTGCTCAATATAGTTTCAATTCTTTTTTAAAAGGGGGGGGGTGAGGGACAAGTGTAGTTTAGGGCGAGGGCACAGGGGCGCGAACTCTCCAAGAGGAAAATATTTACTATTAAAAATACGCTTTATTACTAGTTAAAATACGCTTCAAATAAAATTGCATGTCCATGCAATTCTGAATTATTTTTCAAGCTTTGCACCCTTCCTGAAAAATATTTCTGGATCCGCCCTTGGGCATAGTATATTTGTACAAATAGCAAGTGCCTAGAATATATAATTCAATGCTTTATAAAAATAAACTGACCATATTTTTAATAATAACATATATTAATTAAAGCTTTTAACCCTTTCGCGGGCGGTGGCTAGACGTTCTAGCCACCTACTTATGCTGTACATGACAAATTTCAGAAGCATTAGTTAATTTTCCTATGTCTATTTACCAGATAATAATGAAATTTGCAGAAAATGATATTAGGAGGTAAAGTGTTATGTATATTTATAAAAATGTTATAGATATTTCGCAGAAAAATTATCCATGTTTCATTAAATTGATATCAGAAATTTAACTATTACTCCAGGCATCTGCATAAACGAGAAAATACAATAAAAGTTCTTGCGCCGGAAAGGGTTAAACACATTTAAAATATATATATGAATGTAATTTACATATAACTTACTTGAACAGGCGCCAGTCGATTTTGTTTATGAAGATCTGAATGCTTAGTTATCCTATGTTTTTTTTTTTACATAATCATTATCAAAAATATCACGACATAAAGCGCACTGTACTTTATATCTTGTGCTTTTGGCATCACCGATGTTCTTTTTTGGAAACATAAAGCCAAAAGTCAAATTAAAATTTTATAAACTTCACAATTATATGCTATGCTGCCGTAACAAGAAAAAAAATGCCCATTATTCTAAACTCTGTCTAACTCACTGGCACAGTGCACAATAACAAGTGTTGGAAAAGTGATGTACTATGGGTTTGGGAAGAAAAAATAAAAATACACGGGATATTTAGAGGAACCATTTCTTTCCCATCATTCTGTCATTGGGGACCAATAAAAATACAAAAACCGTATTTCTGGAAAAAAGAACATCCCCATTTGCTTGTGTAAGCAAAGCCATACTTCCCTTCCCTCGAAATTTTTTATCTACCCGACTGGTCTAATTAACGGTCACTGTCTCCATCCCGACCACTCACACCCATATTCTACATTTCTATGGTGTCGGCGACAAAATGCACAATTGTTTAAACAATTTTAAGCAATTAAAAGAGCCTCGAATAGAAAGTGGTCGCGCATGTGGTCTCATAAATTTGTCGTTTGAAGAATAGACTGGCACTTTTGTTACCTTAAGATTGATGTCTTGCTGCAAATCCAGTAAAATGCCTCCTGAGAGTGGGACCACAGATTTCAAGTATACACTATTCGAATTTGAAGTCTCCCCCGCCGTTCGTCAACACATCACAGTATTGGAAGATGCAGGAAGTGGCTGTTTTTCGACATGAAAAGGACCGCAGAGATAAGAGATGAATGAAAACGGGAAGTAGTTTTAGCCATTATTCAGAAGTTCTGAGGAATATACCCCCCTACTCCCCCAATGAGCTATCTCCCAGAAATGTAAACATTTCCGCTTCAATCTCCAATACTCATTTGTCTAGCTAAAATATAGATTTCTTCTTATGAAAATTCCCCCGACGAATTAATCCAATAGCCCCGATGGGGGGTCACAAGTTCCCCGACGGGGGGCACGTGTCCCCCCGGACCCCCCATTGGAGCCACCCCTGATTTTAACATCTTTTATTTTCGATAAGTCGATATATTAAAAGAGTTACGGAATTTTGTTAATAGTACATAAAAATATTCCTTTTTAAGATATAATTGGAAAATAATAGCCAGACACGGCAGATCCATGAGTCCAGTCGCTTAATTATTTTTAAAATAAAAATATAAAAATAACCATTTCTTGCTGAGAAGAATTAAGCTCAGTTTTGCTGGGAAAAAGAAAAGGAAGAACGGAAGAAATACATTAATAGTTATGGAACCTATTTAGGTGAGGAATTACAAAACGATTTACCAAAAACTTCCGTTCCTGCCTCATACCCTGTAGACGCCTCCCACGTGCACGCCTACAGCAATGATTCAGGAATGTAATGTTTTCTGGAGAAAAAAAAGAGTAAGTTATGCTTTAAGTTTTGGTTATAAAATACTATTCCAATATTATTACTATTGTTATTTTAATAAATATTCAACTACACCATGGAAATTTATGTTTGGTTATGTAATAGAGATTAAAAGTAACACAATAGAAATCTTAGCAGCATATTTACAATTTAAAATATATATATATATATATATATATGTCATAACTTTATACTATGTTAATATAGTTTTCTATGACGATAACACTTTTTAAGATTGACTTTTTTCGTGGAAATGTATTTATTTTATGTTTGGTTAAATCAATAGAGGTTTTAAACAAGCAAAAGCAATTTTGCTTTGGTTGGTTGGTTGGTTGGTTTGGGGACATGTGCTTCATCCTAACAGGACGGCTTCGTCCCCCCAATTTTGCTATATTTTGATAAGTATAGCAAAAGATGCACGTTATATCATTAAATATGTTATTGAACTTACCTGTAGCAAGCACTACTTGATGAATGAATTTTTTCCGTGAAAATTCCGTTTATTATCTTTTTATTTCAATGTATTTCATTTGAATCTTCATCGTTACTTATGGATTTTTTATATGCGTCCGATATCGACTGGCCCACATCCGAAAATTTCATACTTCTGTGGTATTTGTTTTCTTAAAATCGAATAATAAAATGCAATGGCTTCTATACAGTGTACAGTCAATATGGAAATTCTTTCTTTGACTCCACCCCCTTAACGAAAGAGAACGCCCTATAACTGAAATAAATTTTGTTTTATACGTTTGTGAGAAGAATAAATATTTTGCAGCAATTTTTACATTCCGAACATTTACCACGTAAATAAAGCATTGCAAGCATGAAAAATTTCGACTTTGAGCTTTTCGCGTGTATATGTTGCAGTTAAAACCCGAAATCAGTCAAAACCCGAATTAACTAGGTAAAACGCGTTTGACTGACAGCGCTAAGCAAAACCCGAATTAACTAGGGAAAACCCGTTTTATTCGATTAGCGATAGCACGTTTTCGAGGGGGCCCTACAGCGGAGGCTTGTTTTCTAGGGGGCCCCCTAAAGCGATCTCCAGATCCAATGATTTTTTTCGGGTCTCGCAAAGAGCCAGCGTTAGCATATTTTCGAGGGGGCCCCTACAGTGGTGGCCGGACCCCATGTTTTCCCCTGTGAATTCCGGAATGTTAATGCTTTATCCACTCAAAATTGGATCTTGCTCCCCCTTCGAAAATATGCTGTTGGTGGCCCTTTGCGAGACCCCAAAAAACATCACTGTGTCCAGCCACCGCTGTAAGGGTTACCCCTCGAAAATATGCTAATGCTGGCCCTCTGCGAGACTCCCAAAAGCGTCAGTGGGTCCGGCCTTCACTTCAGGGGGCCCCCGAATATATGCTAACGCTGGCCCTTTGCGAGACCCAAAAAAAACATCAGTGGATCCGGCCACTGCTATAGGGGGCCCTCTGGAAAATATCCTATCGCTGGCCCATTGCGAGACGCAATATAAATCATCAATGTGTCCGGCCATCGCTTTAGGGGGGCACCCTCGTAAATATGCTAACGCTGTCCCCTTGCGAGACCCCAAAAAACATCAGTGGGTCCGGCCACCGCTGTAGGGCCCCCTCCCTGGAAAATGTACTAACGCTGGCCCTCTGCGAGACCGAAAAAACATCAGTGTGTCCGGCCATCACTTCAAGGGCCTCCCTCGAAAATATGCTAACGCTGGCCCGTTGCGAGATCCAAAAAAACATCACTGAGTCCGACCACAGCTTTAGGGGGGCCTCCTCGAAAATATGCTAACGCTGGCCCCTTGCGAAACCCAAAAAAACATCATTGGGTCCGGCCATTGCTTTAGGGGGCCCCCTCGAAAATATGCTAACGCTGTCCCTTTGCGAGACCCAAAAAACATCAGTGGGTCCGGCACCGCTGTAGGGCCCCCCCTAGAAAATATGCTAACGCTGGTTCTTTGCGAGACCCAAAAAAACATTACTGCGTCCGGCCATCGCTTTAAGGGACCCCCTCGAAAATATGCTAAAGCTGGCCCTTTGCGAGACCCAAAAAAATATCAGTGGGTCCGGTCATCGCTGTCTTGGGCCCCCTAGAGAATATGCTAACGCTGGCCCTCTGCGAGACCTAGAAAACATCAATGGGTCCGGCCATCACTGTAGGGGGCCCCCTGGATTATATGCCTCTGCTGCAGGGGGCCCCCTGGAAAATATGCCTCCGCTGTAGGGGCCCCTCGAAAACGTGCTATCGCTACTCGAATAAAACGGGTTTTGTGTAACGCTTTCAGTAAGAACGCGTTTTCCCTAGTTAATTCGGATTTTGACTGATTTCGGGTTTTCACTGTAACATATATAAATGCATTTTGTGGTATTCTGAATTCATTTACGCTGCTTTTACGATGTTGTGTATATGCATATGTGTGAGTATGTGAGTGAACACGATAGCTCCGGAGTGGTGCATTCGATTCAGCTCAAATTTGATATGTGTGCTATAAACCACCGTCGCATGATATCTTCGTGTTACTCCAGAAAATATCATATAATCAAAACTGTGTACAAACCTGAACTGCAGCTTCGTTTCTCTCCGGAGAGCTAGACAGAGAAAAGAATTGTTTTATTTATAGCATGGCCTTAGAGTCGAAATACACTAGCCGATGTTAGTAAGTTTCATTGAGTAACGAAGATCGCATGCTAAAATATTAGGAAAAAAAAATCTGTACATTATCATCGCCGAATACGCTACGTACTTTCTCCTTTTTTGCTACTCATTTCTTCCTGTGTCCGTACTTGTTTCCCGGCATCGTTACTCCCACTGAGGCACACAGCGTACGCATTCAAAGACCTGGGCCAGGAAGATACGATGGGCACAGAATGAAATAACTCAATAGCCCAGTACGCCAAATTTAATCCAGAACAGACGAACGGTTTAGAAGTGCCTATAGCGAGTAAACTTACACAAGAACAGAGAGACAGGAAAAATTCTTATTTTATGTATTGAGGTTATTGCATTATTTGGATGGACTTAAACAATACATATTTTACTTAATATTATTTGAAGCACACTGATTGTTTACATTAAATCTACATGGCCGATTCTGGATTATCAATTCAGGTTCTTGTTCAACAACATATCGGAATTAAATATTGAAAGCGCAAGCACACTTGTGGTAAAATAAACAGTAAATTGTACTTGAGTTTCCTGTTGCTATTTTTTTATGAGTCCTAAAAAGAGAGATGATATATACCAGAGAGTACATCGCCATTCAAAACCCGTTGGAAATATCAGGCAAGGATAAACCATGCGACTTGTGGCATGGAAATGCGCAAAGAGGCTGAGCTTTATCACCCCATTTGGTGATTGGTAAGTGTAAACGACAAGCGGTATTGACATCAACATACGCATTACAAACCCTCTTGGAATAAAGAAGCATCGAGAAGGCTTAGTGGATGTGGATACGTTGGAATATGCCTCTTTTATAGAAAGAGCAGTTTTAAAATATGAAAGAACCACTCTCCTGTGGCCTCCCTTATTCCAGAACATCATAAATTGCATCCATATGCAAATCATAAATTGCATCCATGTGCAGAGCAGCTATGTACTATTTTTTCTTAAAAATCGAACGCTGAAAACGGGAATGAGTGTGCGGTCCAGAAATCCTTCATAGAAAACTAAGGAGAATTGGATGCACAAAAGTTATGTGTGTGAGATTTTGCAACAAGTCAGCTGCTGGGACAAGTTAGGGTAACCAAAACGTGTGATCTCTTTCGTATATCTACTCTATGGTTTTACTCTCTCCCAAAATTTTTCGTTTGTTTAGAAAATAACGCGCAGCTTCAATGCTGACAGCTGCCAGAAAGTTCTACTGAGAATTCTCAGTCTGAATCTAGAATATCTGATTTAATCCATGTTTTAATGCAGACCTTCGATATTTTAGAATCCAAAACTCTCAAAATGGCGAAGAGATAACAGTGGAATAAATAAAAGTACGGAAAATATCAAAAATCTATTGAAATGTAAAATCACTGAAGAAAGAGCGGGCATTAAATTCTTAATCAGAAATCACTGCAACAGTGACAAAGTCACTGAATCTTTCATAGTGTTTTCTGCGCTCCAGGGATGGAGCAATATTATTTCATTGGCTGCTCCAGACAAGCCTCTTTACCAAACAAGCACCACTAAGTAAAGGGTGGGACCTGTCTCTTTGATAGCTTGCATGAAAGCATTTCATGCGTTTTCAACATAAACAACGGACAAATACCGAAAACCGATTCGGACAAAGCACATATACGGTAAGCACGCTCACTTAATGTTAAAATCCTGCCGCGCCTATCGTCGCTACTAGCGCCACTTTCTTTCATAGCGAATGGAGTCTTAACTATTTCGGTAAACAAACCGGTTTTGGTTTCTGGTCGTCTGCTTGCTACCTTGAGTGAGCTATTGAAACGCGAACCGCGAACTTACGTTCACGGTTCGCGTTTCAACAAATAACAAGTAATTTCCCTGATCTTTCTTCACTTTCAAACTTGAGACTTCCGCGGTAATAATATACTAATGAGCCTATTACATAAATAAAGATGACACTTCATTTTATAAGCTAAGAAAAATAATAAACTGTAATCTTCAAAAATTGAGCAACAATAGTGGTTTTTTTTTTTCCAAATTCATTTTTGTGCTAATTTTTAAATATCACCGATATTAAAAAGGCAATTATACTTTAGTTTCCAATTTAAAATATTTCTTTAAATAACTTAATTACTTATATTTTAAATAAAAAAATTCTTTAAATAACTTAGAAAAAAAATCTAACAAATGGAATATAATGCAATTGCTTTTTTAATTACACTGCACTTTTAATGTATGATATTACATGTTGAAGGACGACCCCCCCCCCAAATGTATTTATTATATTCAAATCGGAGATTGTAAATGCTACAGCTTTCAAACACACCTCAATGGAGAAAGAAGTAAGGATAATCAAGGAAAATTATGATTTTGAATCATACCTACAACAAATGTAGTCAAGTAACTGGTGAAATGTTTCTCCTGAAAATCATTTTAAATTTATATAATTGACTTAAACAGTTACATTAACTGGCCACATTATTTAATGTTATAGAAGGATTTCACATTTTATCATGCAAAAAGTGCATTAATAATGCTGCATCTCATTCCTCAACTTAACATTAGTTATCCACATTTATTTCCAGTCACAAGCCTTGTTAATAGTTGAGTATGCTGTGTGCCCTTATAAGTAAAGACAAGAGGAAAAATACAACCTGAAGACAATTATAGCTGATGAACCCTACTTCAGAATCTTATATCGGTATTCTTGATGAACCATACTTTAGGATCTTTGGAATTTTTAACCAACAATTATATGAGTAAAAGAGATAAATATAAAACAAAACTGCAGTTTTATACTCATTCAAAAAGTACAGCACAGATAATCTTGACAAAAAGATATTTATTCACAGTCATTTTTACATAAATAGGTGATGTCTAATACATACATATAACAAATTATTGATTTTGATTAAGATACATCAAAAAAAATTTAATTACCAACAAAGTCGACAAACAGATTTTTATAACAGAAAAAATTGTGGTTTATTATTATTGATAATGATAAAATATCAAAAAGACAGCATTTCCTAATAAAAAATTACACAGATGCATTTGGAAGTTAACACACAGCATATGAGAAAAATATACAATTTCCAGGTTGACTCATATATGGGCGATTCCAGAATATTGTGCATATTGTATATCTGAATTTTGTGTTTGCGACTAACTTAAATACTGATGAAGGTGAACAGTTTTATTTTTAGTACTGACTGACTGACTGACTGAGGTCTAGCTTCTCGGAGTGCCAGCGCAGCGCGCGTACCTCCAGTATGTAATGTTAGGGGTGTTATTGTTGTGGATGTGCGTAGATAGCAGCGAAGCTGCCTGTATCAGTACAGAAAGTCATTTTTCTGGATGTTGGGTGTGCATGTCGACCCTTCCTCCCCCCACCATAGGTGGTCTTCACAGGAAGGGTTGCTCGACGTGTGTGGCGTGTAAGGGCTTAAGGTTGATCTTGAAGGGCATGGAGAACAGCCTTGGGGCGTTTTCTATGCTGTGGGTCCGACGGCTCATAATCTGGTAGAGTGGCAATAATTTCGTTAGGAACGTTTCGTATGTTCCTGTAGAATCTCTTGGAGATTTTCAGTAAGTGGTGCTTGAGGGTCCTCATACAGAGGTCTTTGAGTATGATGTTGTTGGCAAGTAGTGGGTGACCGTAACGGATGGTTCGTAGAAATTTACTTTCTTTTGCCACTAGGGCTTTGATGTGGGTGTTTGCCGCATAGGCCCACACCGGGGCAGCATATGTGGCCAATGGTCTAACAGTGGCTTTGTATAAAAGCACTTTGTTCTGTGTGCTGAGTTTGCGCGTATATATGAGGCTGGAGATTCTCTGGAAGGCTCCGGTCATCTTGCCTCTGGTTCTATTTATGTGCTTCTTCCAAGTAAGCAGTTTGTCAATTTCGACACCAAGATATGGTGCGCTATCAGCCCATTCCAGTACCGTGTTGTCGACATGTAAACGGGAGGGTGGGAATTTCCTTCCAACGGAGAGTGCCTTGCATTTGGAAGGGTTTAACTTTATTTTCCAATTCCGCATCCACAACTCAAGTTGGTTAATGTGGTGTTGGAGATTCGTGTGGAGCGTTCTTGCGTTCTTGGCTCTGCCGATGATAGCAGTGTCATCCGCATACAAGGCAATATCAGTGGTTTGGTTTCTGGGTATGTCATTTACATAGAGACTGTAAAGGGTTGGGCCTAGGATTGAACCTTGTGGCACTCCACTCTTGATGGGAAAGTTGTCCGAGACAGCATCTTGTATTCTGACCGAATAGCTGCGTCCCTGTAGATAGTTGTAAAGGAGATGGACAAGAGAGTCTGGCACGCCCATACCGAACAGTTTGTAAATGAGTCCGACGTGCCAGACTTTGTCGAATGCCTTTGAAATGTCGAAAAGGACAATCGCCACACTGTCTTTAGCTTGGACGGCTTCAGTCAGATGTTCGACTACCCTGAGGAGTTGATGTGTAGTACTATGGCGACTTCTAAAACCAAATTGTTCTGGTATCAGAATACTGTTGCTTTCGAGGTGAGTGGCGAGACGGTTCAGTATGACCCTTTCCACAACTTTGCCAAGTCCGCAGAGCAAACTGATAGGTCGGTAAGATGTTGGGTTAGTGAGATCCAAGCCTTGTTTTGGAATAGGGCAGATAATAGCTTTTTTCCAAGTTTCAGGGTAGTAT